>JBAMBL010002489.1:0-121290 GCA_037043405.1 Drosophila subquinaria | reverse complement strand
AGGTGCGTTTCATATTCATAAGACACTTTGAAATAGCAAATGTAAACTTCAACCAAAATTAAAGAAAGCATTTAAATAAATGGTTTCTTATAAATATATGTTCTAATATTAATTGGCTATCTGTAAAGAACCGTGATTGGCGCCAGTTCTCATGCATTCAGAAGAACCGTTATCTTTTGCATGACATGCTCTGTTTTCTTTAAATTTTTGCCGTTTCATAACGATAAGACAGTTGTTGAAAAATTGAGTTTAGTGAACTAAAATGTAATGAGTGCGATTTTGTTTGATGTTTTATTGATAATCTGATCCATTTTAACAAATATGCCGCGAGCTATAATATTGTAGAGTGAAGATTAGGGATAAATTTTGACCTCGAATGACCTTTACATATCATTATCTCTAATTTCGCGAAAAATTAAGAGAATTCTATGCGTAGTCCGATTTTTTTTTATAGAATTCAAGTAATTTCGTTAATTTAAAGATAACTGGTAAAAAACAATTGTGCTTTATACGTTAAGTCTCTGAAAGATTATTGGTAAAGGTCAAACTCACCCGTTTCTTGCACCAATTTGGCCGCGTCTGTGGGCAAGAAAGCATAAAAAACCACGATTTTTTGCACCCTACAGCTGAGAAAGGATACTAAGTTCTCGAAAATGTTGAAAGAACTACATCTTATGCCACGTCACAAGCAGGCGCGGCGTTAATTTGAGGAAGATCATCTTTCTACCCACAGGAACACATCAAGACATAAATCTGGTCCTTAAATTCCTCTGATTTACAATTTTTCCTTTCTAAATTATTTTTTCTGATGAAAAGATGAAGAATCTTGATGGTCCTGATGACTCGCTATTCTATTGGAGCGATTTTCAAAAGGATCCAATTTACTTTTCTAAACGAAATATGGGTGGCGGTTCCGTTATGGTGAACGGTGCTTTTACATCGAAAGCCATGTTGGATTTACGGTTTATATCATCTCGAATGAAGAGCAAGAAGTACATTCGTGTATTAGAAAGCAGTCTCCTTCCTTATATTGAAGCAAACAGTGGAGATCCTCTTGTTTTTCATCAAAAAAACGCTCGCATTCATGTTAGCAGAGGAAAAAAACGCTTATTAACTGATTGCTCAATCCAAACAGTAAACTGCCTGGCATGTTCCCCGGATGTAAATCCCATTAAAAATGTTTGGAGTACATAAGTAAGACGGGATAACGATGAAAAAACGAAAATTTAACGCTATTGACGAACCTAAGACGGCAACTATGACCGAATGGGGTAAGCTGGATCCCAATCTTTTTAGAAAGTTATACGAATCGATGAAAAACAAATTTTTTTGTATTGCTAAAGGTTGGAGTGATCTCATTGACTATAAAAAAGTTTAATTTCTGCACATAATCCCAAAGACTTGCCAATGAATCAATTTGTTAAATCATTATTGAAAAGTGTCTTATATTTATGAAACGCCCAAATATTGCTTTTTCCTTAATTAATATTATTTGCATAAACTAACCATTCTAAATTCTACTAAAACTTGTTGGTTTTATTGCTAAGAATATTATATAAAAAAAACAACTTCGATAAAAAATGTATTTTCTGAAATATTAACAAAAAATGGGGTGTCTTATGATTATGAAACGCACCTTATTTTTTATAATTTTTGAAAATCCTAAATATGACTATTTTTATCCCTTTTTCTTTATTTTCATACAAAAAGTGGCTTTTTAGCTATTCTCAAAAAATCGTAAAAAAATACTACCAAAAAGATTTTTGAAAAAAAAATTTTGCAGTCACTTTTGTCAGCTTTTGCAGTATGCAAATTTGACAAAATTATGCTGTATGAAGACATTAGTGGCACACTGTATGTATGTGTAGAAATAAATATGGATATATAAAAAGGAATAGAAAGAAAGGTTAATAGGTATATGTAGGTATACGCATACGTGTATAAGTACATTTGGACATTTTATCCAAAAAAAAAAACTTAAAATTAATCGAAAATGTACATCTTTTGAAATCTTCTTTCAGAAATATATTCAATTTATTTATTGAAGCATGTATGTATGTACATTAGAGAGCATCGATTTCTATGGGCTAGAGAAAATGAAAAAGTGGTAACCCATGTCGTAATCTATATGTAAAGCGCTGTTCTCACAGCAAGCTTGCAACGTTTTCAATCTGCAACGCTGCTAGGGCCAAGTGAACACCGTAATTGTTTATTAACAGCAAATTTACAAAATATCTTAATACAATTTTAATAAAATACGTTTTTTAATTTTTGTTAGTAAAAAAAAAAAGTTCAAGGACAACAAAAATGTCCTTTGGGCCAAAATTATATTAAATGCTGACAAATTTTTTAGGATATATCTTGACATAATCGAATCGCGAAATCGTCCTTCCATGGACGAAAACCATGTCTAAAGGACAATTTGTCCTTTGATTCTAATTAATTTTTAATGGGTTACCATTTTTCGTGAAAAAAATCGTTGCACTCTTATGTACATAAACATGGGCATTTCCACAAAAGGTCTACCTCGCTCAAAAACTTATAGTTAATCGAAAATTCACATCCTTTGCATTTTTTTCCAGAAATATATTCAAGTTATTTATTTAAGCAATATACGATAGAAGAAAATACCGATTCTATACGGGAATAAATTCACTTCTTACATATTTTTGCACGTTTTCTTTAAATACATAAAAATTTGAATACATAAAAAAATATTGAATGTTTATTTTAAAACAAGTTTTTCATGCAAATTTCTATATATACTATATACATAATTTTGAAAAGAGCGACAGAAACAACATAAATATATTAGGGATATTATATACAGTTGAACTTCCCTGGTTTTAATCAGCATTATCCAAAGAAATAGTTTGACTTATGGAGACTTCGACTTAAGGAATTCCATTTTTGAAGTTTATTAAAAGAAACTACAATTTAATTTATTCATAAATACATTTCAAATTGCAAACTTTTCTTGTTATTTCCAACAAAAACTGATTCCAGTTTGTTCAAGGCCTGTCGATATTCTTAAAAATTGGTTTTTTCGTTCTATTGTTGAATCCAGAAGAATTTCCAGATTCTAATCACATTATATTATTTCCCTTTTTTTTAATATTATCAGGTATGCCACAGAAATCTCTTCCACTTGAATTTCACCTGGCATCGGACGCCAGTGGATTGAGTGATGATTTCGTTTCACCCAAAATTGTTCAGGTGATTGGACTGTGGCACGGAGAAATGAAATTGACGTGAAATTCAAGTGGAAGAGATTTCTGTGACATACCTGAATATCTTTCTCTATTTCTCGCGTAAGAAATGTAAATGTAAGCAAAAGTTTTAACTTAAAATAGCCTTATGTAAACTAAGTATTTCCTCTATGAAATCTAGCTAAAATCAGTGAATGTAATGCGAGAATGCTTTTAAATAAAACATACGACAATTGTCGATTTTTATTATATTGATTAACTTATTTTTCTTGTTTTAAAGTTTTATTTAAAAATTTCAATATTTAGTTTAATTCAATACTTAATTAAAAGTTATTCCGCATTAGGGATTATGGTATACCATTACACTAAGCTATAAAAAAAAAAAATAGATGTTTAATTCAAAAATCATTTCCATCAAGTGATACTACATATTACCAATCTTTTGTAAAACATTTATTGTTTTCGACTCAATACCTTTCCTATGTATGTAAAAAACATTGTTCCCAGTTCTACATATATTCTACTGCATATCTACTTGCAGTACTAAGTAAATAATGTGAAAACGGGGTTTAAATTCATTCAAATACTCAAATTTCGAAGGACAACGTAAATTACTAAAAGTTCTATTTGAAAATCAATTATATATCAATTATATATAAGGTCAGTTTTTGAATCTCAATATGGTGTTTGGCATTTATTGAAAATAAGGTGTTTGACATTTATTAAAAATATAGTTTAATGTAAAATATATTGAAATAAATGTCGTATTTATATATATTTGTATGTGGTGTCCCAAACACACTATAAAATATTGTTTCCTATGCAATATGGGATTGGAAAATACATAATTTGGACACCACTGATGTACATTGAAAAAACGGCCCTTCATTATACCCGTATCTTGAAAAATAAGGAGGGAGAAGGAAGCATCTCAGACCCTTGATCAGCATCAACAGCCGATCGGTAAAGCCATGTCCGTCTGTCTGTGTGAGCGCTTAGATCTCAGGCACACAGATTTCTATAAGTCCCAAGCAGGTCAAGTTTGTTTCAAATTTTTGCCACTCCCCTGTCCGCCTCCGCAAATCGCAAAAAAAAAACACCACAAGGACAGTTTTGAATATATTACGTTTCCTTTGCTTTTTAAGGTTATCTACTAATTTTATCTATTATTCTGCTCAATCGCAACAAGATCGGACAAATAGAACGGTAGTAATGGCTGATTTAAGTCTTGCAAGTAAGTTAAGCGCCTAAAACAATGCAACAATTTGTATTTGCTTTTCTAAATGCTTGCAATAAATAAGTAACAGGTATCCTATAGTTGGGAACTCGGCTATAGCTTTCCCCTCTTTGCACTATTTGAAAATTAATTTAAAATAATACTCAAAAAAAGGAAATTTTTTTTATTTTAATTTTAAAAGTTACAATATTGTTACGATTAAAAAAAAAACCTTGTATTTCGTTGGTTTGTGAGCCTTCTATTTGTAAGAACTTAATTACTAAACTGATTCTTATTCTACATAATTATATAAATTATATTTATTTCATGTTAAACTGTAGCTGAATTCCTTCACATTGACAACTGTTATTTCCCTGTTTAAAAAAAAAAAGATAGGGTTGCAATGAGATTAAAGGATAATACGTAGAATAGAGTAGCAGGAATTCGAATGAAAGCAAAGAAAAGAAAAGAAAAGAAAAGAAAAGAGAACGTACAATGTATGGAATGACAAACAGGAATAGAAATACTCATAGTAACAGTTACATGAACTGAGCAATAACTGCCGAGCAAGCCAAATGCAAGCAAGCGTTCAACCCTAACCTCGGACAATATAAAACTATGCAACAACACAGTGCAACATCAACATCAACAGCAGCAGCAGCAGCTCTTTATGTGCACCAGGCACCCCAACTCCCTACAGTGGCTGCTCGATGAAAACGCGCGCAAAAACCAAGCGAATAAAAATGACAATGAGAGAGAGAGAGAGAGAGAGAGAGAGAGAGCGGGAAATGCCCTGTTGCGGCATTACGTCACGGCCCAGCCAACGTGTGATAAGGACAGACGCAGACAAGAGAAAGAAACGAATGAGAAAGCAAGGATGGAAGGAGTGAAGGAGCTGCCACAGCGAGGGCAACGACCAGCACACATTTGGCGCCCAACAAGCGACAAACACAGTTGTGGGCCAACTCGGGTGCTGTTCTGGGCTTAAAGAGATTGTAGCCCCTAATCACCTCTCCACTCCACTCCACACTCCAACTCCACTCCACTCCACTCCAAGCTAACCGCTCGTTGTTCCCGGCAACGGCATACATTGAGCTGCTTCCATATTTGGGTTGAACAACCTTTGGCGACCCTGAGAAGAGGTCAGCAACCCCTACAACAACGCACAACAGCCGTGCGCGCTCCCTCTCTCTCTCGCTCGCTCTTCTGTTTCAGTTTGAATGTGTGCGTAGTGCGGTAGGACCTAAAGAGGGGCACACAAACACACACATATACACACACACACACACACACAGCGTAAGGGAGAGATTGAGAGCCAAGAGAGATAAACGCACTCGCTCTCTCTCTCTCGCTCTTTGCACACTGCGCTCTTCGATGACGAATGTACATACATAAGGGGGACAAGTGGAATGAAACTTAAACGCGACGCTTTGCGTCTGTTTTTTGCCGGTCGTTGCCCGTGTGTCAGCTTTGGGGTCGTTCCTGGTCGTTATCCTATATACCGAGAAAAATCTATTTTTATTTTGCATGTATTCTCTGCCTCGCCTTGCTCTTCATTGTTGTTGTTGCTGTTGCTGTTGTTGTTGCTGTTGTCGGCTCCATTTGGGTTTGGGTTGGAGTTGTGGCAGAATAGCAGAGGACGGTTGTAGGACTGCCGGAATACACACGGGGGCTACCTTTGTTTGTATTGTGCTCTGTTATGCACACAATGCGCAACAACAGCGACAGCGACAACAACAAGGCCAAATGTAAACGACTCAGTGTCGCGGTGCTGCCAACTGTTGACAAACAAAACGATGCCACAAAGCACTGAAAGACGAAGAAGAAGAAGAAGAGCAAGTCCATTGAGTAGATTTGTTGTTGCCTTTAATATCACCGAGATTAACTGAGATGCAACTTTAACGTTCTCATTCAGAATCACCCTCCATAATGAAGTTGCCCAAATACAGGGTATCAGTAATTATGAGTATCTTCGATCGTGACGCACCTCATTAAAGCTGATATAATAAGTATAATAAGGAGTCTTGGGGCTACACAAATATTCCATCAAAATGCGTATTGCAAAATTGTATTTGTAATTTGAAAACAGGTAATACATTTCCAAACTTTCAAATGTTATCCATAATAATTTTGTATTAAAGTCAGTCTCAAAGGGATTTCAAATTATCCATTTTGCCTTCTGACACATCTAAGAGACTTCAAAGAAACCACGAAGAAAATGGATACTAGTATTACTTATGATTAAATTCATGAAATACGCAATTTAGATTCAATATACTTGTATAACTACACATTATTTATATAGTTTCGTTATAGTTAAAAATACTTTACAACTTTAAATAGTCATTAATACCGTTCTATTTACCCAATTGTGTTACATTATAATAACAAAAACTTAACGTTAGTTGATTAAAAACCATTAAACATACTTTTTAAGTAATGGAGATTATATTTTTAATATTTCATTCCCATTCCCTTAAAAATAATTATTTATAAAATTTTGATAATATTTTTTAAGAAATCTATCGAAAGTTATAAATAAATCCAAAAACGCTTTACAGTTCAAAATTGTTTAGTTTGAAAATTGTTAAACATGTTGGAAGTTACAGCTTCTGCTTGTAGTTTTGTTCCATACCCCAACCAATATTTTTATTCGAGTTAGACCATAAAAAAGTTGCACTCTTAGATTTAAATGAATAAATTTTTTTGATTATTTTGTTTTTTTTTTGTTAAAAAGGATAGTTTGTTAAATTTATGTGTTAAAAAATGTATAAATTTTGAGAATGAACAAACAGAAAGTATTTAAGAAAGTATTTTCCATATACAGGCCTGTTCCGGTTTTCACTTTCGGCAAGATTTTGCGAAAATGAATTTCCCTCACTTGTTCCGGTTTTCACTTTCGGCAAGATTTTGCGAATTGAATTCACGTGACATTGAGCAAGTGAGTTTGAATTCGGAAGGGTTAAATCGATGATTTTGGCATGCTTAGCATAAAATTAAAGTGAAAATAAAATATTTATAAAATACTTCAATGTTTTGGGAATATTACTACATTATCAGATAAAAAAATTATATTTTATTTGATTTTTAAATAATTTTTATTTCATCATACCCCAAAATCGATAAGACTCTAACCTAACATTTTTGTCGGATTTGCTCGACCTGTTCTGGTTTCCGCAAATATTTGTGATAATGAATGGCAACTTTATTAGGGCTGCCCTTGTATATGAAGAAAGTAGTAAATCCTTTGGTACATATTTTAAACCACAATTTAAGTGTTTTTATGTATTGCGTAAAATAAAGAATAACATTTCTTGTTTTTTAATTGCAAGCTTGGACAAAACTGTTTGTAATTTAATGCAAAAAAGAACTGCTTATTTATGTAAACAAACACTGTGCAACAATTGACAACTCTGCAAAAAGACATTTCCAGCACTGAAATCAACCCGCGCTTTCAAAAATACAAAAGTTATAACAAAAGTAGGTTTTACCTTTCTACTTATGATTAAATAAATATTTGATGAATAAATTACATAATTAATAATTATTTTAACAGGCGAAAATTCTTTTGACGCAAATGTCTGATTCGCTTAGAACATTTTCCAGCACTGTTCTGCAATAAATTACTCAACACAATGTGGAAGGGAAATTCGGAGGGTAATTCGTAGGAAATGAAAAGTAATTTTAAGGGAAATTCGGTCAAATCTTGCGGATTGAAATTCGCAAAAAACAAGTGAAAACCGGAACAGGCCTGATAAACTTTGAAAAAACTAGTCGACGGTGCTACAGTCGAGCATACTCGACTGTCGGAGACCCCGTACTTACTATGCAAAAGCAAACACTGCTTAAAATAATATTATAAAAGTCGCTATAAATAATTAATATATTTTAATATATATATTTTCGACCAAATATATTGAGGATATATGTATGTATTTAAAAAATCAAATATTAACATTGAATTGATGTAAATACAACATTAATATAAAATGTCATGAAAACATTAATAAATCTTAAAAAAAAAAAGTCTGTCCAAGCCGGGATTTGAGCCCGCGACCTACATATGATCTAAAAAGCCTGCAAATTATAAAATTTATTTTTAAAAATTTGCTTACACTGGGAGTTGAACCCGCGACTAAATTGCTAATTTACTGGGAGCTTAGCACCTTAGGCCACCGGAGCCAACATTACGGATGCAAAATGCAGATACGTTAATGATTTATTCTTTTCAAGTATGATTTCTGCAACATCCTTTTAAAATTGAATAACATTAAAAAAACCTTTGCGGATCATCTGCTAACAAATTAATTTTATTGGACAAATAAATTATACTAACATTTTGAACTGATGGAAATGCAACATTTATATAAAATATCAATAAAGCACCAAAAAAAGATATTATATACAAAAAAAAAATTGTTGTCCGTGTCAGAATATCGACTCGGCTGTTGATGCTGATCAAGAATATATATACTTTATGGGATCTGCCACGCCTTCTTCTGCCTGTTACGCACATTTTTTTTTGTGACAGTTAATAGACCATTATACTTTTTTAAAGTACGGGGTCTAAAAATACTAGCAAAAATATTAAAAAAAAATTTTTTTTGCAGTTACTCCTAGAATTGTTTCAAGAATTTTGTTGCATCAAAAAAAATTTTCGAAAATTGACTTTTACATTAATTTGAAATTTTCAAAGGGTACTTGGTTAAGGAAAGTTTTATATTATTCAAACGGAAATTAAATGACCTTTCCATTGATGCCAATAACATATGTTAACGATAAGAGAACAAATAAGCCCCCAAATCTGTGCCAATAAATATGTTCGCCAGTGTATGTACCTTCTCGTAATATATGTACATACATAAGTTTATGTGTATTTGAATAATTTTTTTTGAATAAGTTGATATCTTGATTGGGCTTATCGTGCGTTAAAAGTACAAAGTCGTGGAAATTTTATAAATCAAAGTTATATGGTATAAGTAAATACATACATACATATTGTACGTGTTGGGTGAGTCCAATTAAATATAGAGTAAGGGAGAGAGAACGAAGGGCAATATCGTTGAATTTGTATATACAGGGTATGCTCAAGTTGAACATTCCATCACTTTTTTAGTGGAATTTGTATCTGTAAAATAACAAATCAGTTTCAATGGATGTTGGACGATGTAGTATAAAATTGTTTTAAATCTATCAAATACTTTCAAATTTAGTTAGTTAGGCTATCTACTAAAGAGGAGAGACTAACGTTTGCTTGCTTTCGAGAGAGCTCGCTTTAAATACTCGGCTCCTCTCTCCTCAAACCCAATTAAATTTTAGCGGGAAACTCGCTGTGCTCTCAGCACTGTCACTGTAAGTGAGTTCTCATTTGATGTTGTTGATATTATTGTTGTTCTTATATTTGGTTGCATTCTTCCGCATGATTGTTGTTTTAGTTGTGCAATGCCGTTGACGAAGGGTCAAAGGGTGCAGCAGGTGTCATCCCATGATACCGATTAGAATGGGGGGTTTGGGAGGGGAGTAAGGCGGTAAGGGCGACACATGCCTAGTTAGTTTTAGTAACATTTTAAAGTTCAAGTTGCGACAGGCGACACACAAGTGTTTCCTAAAGTGCATACATACATATGCGTACAAACATACATTTGTTGTAGAACGTACTTTGTTGACCTTTCTCGCTGTCGCTGTCGACGACGACGTCGACGTCGAGTTCGCCGGGTTAATGAAACCGATTGACACACAAACACAAGAATAACAACAACAAAAGCAGTTTCAAAACAGACAAGCCAAATTAAGAGACAACTCAATCTCACAACACGCCAGCTAAGAGCGTGCTAGCTAGCGAACGCTTTAAGAGAGAGCAGCCAGTAGACAACACAACAGTAAAGAGAGCGCACGCGTTGTCAGTCACTAACCGCACTAGTTAGAAGGAAATAGCAAGCGCGCGTCTGAAGGAGAAAAAAATATAGTATAAGCAACAGTGCTGCCATTTACACTTTTTCGGATAGATCTGCGATTTTTAAATTACAAATATTCGCTATCTAGAAATCTTGTGATTTTTAATAAATTATAAATTTATTCAAATTGGCCACGCAAAAAAACACGCTCAAAATATAACTGACGAAGTCAAATATAAATACTTTCCGAAAAATAATAATTATGAGTATTCTATAAAACTAAAAGTCGTCAGTTAAAAAAAAAAATCCATTTTTCCTATATTCTGTGCAGCTTTTTGTTTTTCATACAGTCATAAAATTGTCATATTAAAATTGTTTTGCCAAATAAAACAATGTTTAAAAACTTGATTTATTTTAATTGCGCTCGTATTTGCAATTGCTAACTTTTTTTTATTGCCGGCACTAAACTTGTGGTGTGTGTCTCAGCTTAGTGCCATCGACTTGCCAACACCGAAAGCTTTTGTTGTCTGCAAGCTCTTTGGGGGCGCCACCTATTGGACGAGCAGTAACGCTGCCTGCTGATTGTGGCGCCATCTGGCGTATTACCAGGCAGATCTGTTGTTTGGTGGAAGTACACGCTAAGCTTAGCGAAGACACAAGTTCTTCCGTTTTTTGATTCTCTTATTCAAAATTACAATTTTGTTTTCTTTTTCTCTTGTTGCAGCACCCGTCTTGCCCGCGTCCACAGAGTCAATGTGAATATTGGCAGTTATATTAATCGCACGGATCTACCAAAAACAACAAGCATTACAAAAATTACAACAACAACAACAGCAACAAAAACACATATTTTACGATCTAGGGACAGATTCAGATTCAGAAGCAGCACCAAATACAGCACTCAGCAGAAGTTCGGTACCAGAGACGACGGGTAAGTTGCAATAATCTAACATTATCGAATTATTCGATATCCTACAACTCAAAATAGTCATTTCCCCAGATGCCCCAAAATCAAAATAGAAAAAATAATAATAATAATAAAAAGAAAAGTATTTGCCAAGGTTGTTGTTTCTTTTTGCTTGAATTCGCATGATTGGCTGAAATATTGTGCGAGTCCTTCGGAAGGTACAATGGACTCTGGCTCATGACAAGCTGAAATCTGTGCCAACAACCTTCGCAGCCATGCAAAATTAACGTATACACGTACACACACACACACACACACATAGGTCTGCATGTATGTATGTATGGGTGCTCATAAATATGCAGTTGCTTTGCCTGGATTGGATACGTGGTTAGATGTGTTTGGGTTTGGGTTTGAGTGAGTGGGTGGTGGGGTGGTTGGGTGGTGCACCATGTCTGGTGCTGACTGCCTGGTAGGTTGCTACTTCGTTGGCTGCCCGCCTGTCGCCGCCATTTCGAGCACACTCCAAAGTACGTGACTTCGACTTTGCGTCGACGCCAACGTCATCGTCAAGGATTCGTATGTGTTGACTGCACTTGTCTGCCAGTGTTGCCACACTTTAACACTAAAATGTAGGTGGAAAAATAGAATAGTTGCTAGAATAAGATTTAAATGAAAATATAAATATTTGATAAAAAAAAATAGCGTGTTTTTGTAGCTTGAAAAACTTATTTATTTTAATCAGGGATTAAACCCGAAACGAATATCGGTTTAAGTTACGGTTTCGGCTATGTTCGCATTTAGGTTTTCGGTTATCGGTTACGCAAAATCTTTGAATAAAGGTTTCGTAACGGTCAACCGGTTTTTGTATGTTTCGGTTTCAAAATACCGGTATGGTTTCGGTTCACAAAAAAAAAGTATTTTTCAAAAATATAATTATTTTAAAAATATAAAAATAATTATTCAAAAGGCATTACTTTCTTAAATTAAAAATAAAAGGAAAATCAAAAATAAAATACAAAAATAATAAAAAAAATATCAGAGATAAACAAGACTTATGAGTCGGAAAAAATAGAAACAGTTCAAAATTTTCCGTTTTAAATTATTTTTAACTGGTTTTTTTTTTTTAATTTTTATAATAAAAATTTAAAATAAAACATCTTTTAAAATTGTTTTTAAAAGTGATACTATAACTCTTATTTGCAATTTTTAAAATAACAATTAAAAATAAAACTAAAAAATTAAAATGTATTTTTGGATGTATGAAAAACCGAAATTAACCTTTATAAATGAAACGGTTACTAAACGGTTATTTCGGTTTACAGAGCTTCAGTTTAAAGGTTTCGGTCAAATGAAAATTTTTTTTTTCGGTTAAGGTTATAAATTTCAATCGGTTTTTACCGGTTAAAGGTTACGGTTTCGGTTAGGGTTTTAATCCCAGATTTTAATTGAAAAAAAAGTGTTGTTTATGATCAAATCAAATTGATTTAAACCTAATTACAATCTTAAAAAAAGTTTGAAATTTTCATCCGTTTTTTTTTTTACCGCGAAACTATTTGGCACTTGGAATACAACAAAATTTAATAAACCAATAATTCATATTTAATTCTTATTATTAAGCTAAACTATTTTTAAAATTTAAATTTTTGTATATTTACAAAAGTGTAATTGGTTTCAAAATTCAAACGGAAAATTAAAGCAATTCAAATATATTTTTTTAAATAACATTGAACCAAGGTGCAAGCCATAACCTAAGGTTCAAAGGTACAATATTAACCGGTTTTCAAACCAAACCTAAATCTTTTACTTTGAACCGAACCAAATCTTTTCCAATGTTTTTGAGGCCTTGATTAGATATTTAAAAAAAAACTAAAAAAATGCGAAATCTATCGATAAATAAGCTGAAAATGGCAACACTGTTGCCTGGCCTAACTTGGCTGGGCTTGACTTGGGTTGGCTTGGCTTGGCTTACATCCTGTCCCGGGCTGGGCTGGTCTGGTCTGGTCTGATTTGGCTGTTGTTGTTGGCCATGTTTTATGTAAGGCCATCCCATGCTCCAGTCGTGCCTGCCTGCCACCATTCCGCCCACCGTCCCTCAAGCTGTCCTTCAGTCTGCGAGTGCAACGAACGCTGCCCTTTAACCTACATACACATTGGATGCGCACACATAACCAAACAAACCATCATCGTCGGGTCTATTGCTTGACGGGGGAACGAAGGTGGAGATGGAGGGGGCAACTCAACAGTAGCTCTCTGTATGACAGGGCCTGGTTAACATGATATATATGTATGTATGTATGTGTGTATGTTATGCATTTGGCATTCGAATCACATATAGAACATGAACATTTATTTATAGGTAACTTTACCTAAATCTTTTTTTTAATCCCACATTTTCGAAATTATATATAGTATGTATATATAAACATGGACATTTCCACAGAAGGTCCACCTCGCCCAAAAACGTAAAATTGATCAAAAACTCAAGTTGTTTGTTTAAAAAATATACACTAGTAGAAATTCACTAGGACGAGGATTACTCCACATTGGAATAAGTTCACTTTTTATATATATTTTTACTCATTTTCCTAATAAATTGAGTTCTAAAATGGACCGTTTGTATTCTAACGATTACACTAAGTGAGATATTAATATTGTAACATGAATCATTATTAGTTTTAAATTAAACATTCAATATATTTATGTGTATTCATTTAAAACTAGTTTTTCAAGCTGCTTTCAATATATCGAAAAAAATTTATTGAGCAAATTCTTGTCGAAAATTAGGTGGAAATCTTGTTGAAACTTGTAAAATAAATAAAATAATGATAATATATCAAAAGTTATTTCAAGAGTATTTTCTTTCAAATTCGCTGACTTTTACATTTTTCAAGATAAAGTCAAAAACGAATTTCATTTTCTGTCGCGTTTTAGATAAAATTTTTATGAGAATTTTGATTTCAGCAAAATAAGAGCTTTTAAAAATTCTATTCAAGAAACATCTTATAGGAATTACAGTTATTCATGTAATTGTTTCGAAAATATGTAAGATATACACATATATATTTTTTTTTTAATTTTAATAAAAACTTTTTAACAGACCTCATGGTTTTTAGAATTTTTCTTTTTACTTATTATAAAAACCGTTAAGAACTATAGTAAAAAATATGTGAACTCATATATTTTTTAAAGCAATTACTTGAATAGTTGCATATAGTATGTATATATGTATGTAAATATGTACATAATATTAGCATGTTTATGTTTTGTTTTGAAGCGATGAGGTTCAAGTTATGATTGATAACACTGAATCATAATTAAACCATTTTTATTAGCTTCTTTGAGTAAGCAACCTAACGAAATGTTGGACTACCAGTTATTGGTGATGAGGTGCATGCGACATGGCCAACTGCACACACATTGCAACCCGGTGGCAAACGAGCTTCCAGCTGGCAAATCAATAGCAGGCTCAGTCACATTCGCAGACGCAGACGCTGCCGCAGCGGGAGGCGGACATGTCTATTACGCCATCGCCAAAGCAACAACAACAACAACAACAACAAACAAACAAACTGACTGCATCGGTGGCAGTGGCAGCAACGGCAGTGGCTGAAATATCTTCATTTTCATCGTCGACATGCTGAAGCCACTACAAGCAAACATGCATGTGATTACGTCTGGGTGTGTGAGTGTGTGTGTGTGTATGTGTGTGTGTGTGTGTGTATGTTGGTCGGTCGAATTGTTGGGTGAGCAGGCGGTTCGGTCGCCTTCGCGTCGCTTCTATTTACATTTCCACGCTCATTCGCTGTCACTGTTGGCGCCTCTGCTAGCGTTGCTTCTAAGTTGCAGTTGCAGCGACGACAATAGCAACAGCGACGCATCGCAGACGTTCAGACGAAAGCGAAAGGCCATTGTCCGGAATTTTTTTGACCTACTAAGAGGCAGAATGTAAAGTACGAGGCATAGCTACACTGTCATTGCCGTTGCCGAAGTCTATGCCGAATGAAATCAACACGAGCAGCGAAAGCTTTGGGCGCTGAAAGCTTTATGCCTTCTGCGCTGCGCTCATTCTGCATTAAGTTCGTTATATGAAAGTTCGCCGCGTCTCGCTTCTATTTTAGCTATGAAACAGCAACAGCAACAGAAACCACAACAACAACCACAACAACATCTAATGCCCTGCATTTTCGATATCAACGAAGTCAAAGCCGAATTGTAGCGAGCGCCAAGTCTATGAGCAGCAGCATGTCATTCACCTTTTGGCCGCCGCTCTCTGGCTCTCTTTGCGCTGTTTATACAAAATACAAAACAGCTACAAATGCATGTCATACATTCATACATGCATACATACATTTGTACGTTCTGCGTTGTCTGCTTTGCACACTCTCTCGCTCTCGCTCTCAGACTTCAATTTCAAGCTGTGCTCTCGTTAAGCGGGCGGAAAGGGCTTAACTGGTTGGCTGGCCCTTGTTATGCTCTTTGTCGCGTACTCGCGCTCTCTTGTTGGCGCTGCGTAGCTGGCTTAACGCCTACGCCACAACGCAACGGCACAATGACAATGGGATGTCAAGAGAGTGGGCAAGGAAGAGTCACAATAGAAAACGAAGCGTTGCCGTCAAATTTGATGAGCAATGAATGATGTGTGTGTGTGCGTTAAGTTTTTTGTTTTTACTTTCTCTTGGCAAATAGAAAATAATTACCTACACATCAAGACATACAAATAAATACATGTGAACGCATACATATAAATATATTTTACACATCTATGCATATGTTCCATACATACTTACAATTATAAGAGCTTTGAGCAGTCTATATGTATATTTCTGCAACTGTTTATTGAATTGCATTGGATCGTTTCCTGCATATTTATACATACATATGTATGTATGTCACCTTATTCAATATTCATGAGCTTTGCATTTGTCTTTCTCTCAGTCTCCCCCGCTCTTCAGTCACGCTTAACTGCACAGAAAGTTCAAATTAACAGTGCACAGACAAAAAGCACAACCCCCAACCTAACTTGGGCAACTCTAGCGAGCTTTAACCTAGTTTAAGGTCATTTCCAAGTCAAAGACAATCAACAACTCGCAAACAAGCGCATATGTGTGCTTGTGTGTGTGTGAGTGTGTGTTTGAGTGTAATAGAAGAGTTTTATTTTTCTCTTTTTTTTTTTGTTGCAATTGCCGTCATTTGTGCCTTTACGTTTTGACATTTGGAGTGCAGGTAAAAATATAAAAGCAAAATACAGTGGAGTGGGGGGAGGGTTGGTGCATAAGAAACGATTGCATTGCATGCTAGAAATATTATAAGCCATCTGGCATTTCTCAAGGACTGTGTGTATTTCCTTTTCTCTTTTTCTGCATCTTATCTAACTGTTGTTTACACACGCTTCGATGTTTAACGCAATTTTTGACAGTGTCCAAAATTAAGGTCACAATAATCTTGACATTGCGCGAGAACAAACGATGACGATGACGTTTGTTGCCGCCAACACTCAGGCCCCTTAACACCTCACCTCACCCAACCCCACCTTATTTTATTGCTCAGCTCATCACCGAACCCGTCTCTCGTTCTCAATCTCTCTCTCTCTCGCTCGCTCGCTCGCTCGCTCTGATTCTTTTCGTCTCTCTCTCTGCAGCTTATCAATCGCGCTGTGCGCGTCGTCAACAAAAAATTATTATTTTCTCGAAGCTCTGCCCGCTGCCGACGTCGCAGTCGACGTTGGTGATAATGAAATTGAAATTTCATTGCTAATTGCGTTTAATATTTATAATTGACCTAAATAATTTGTGATTGGCTTGCAAAAACAAAAACCAACAAAAGCATAATGAACAAAAAAAAATCCCACAAAGAAAGCGACTTAAATAGGGTCACTCCATGGGAAAGATGAGAGATGGCAGAGGCAACACTCCAGTATACACATAGCTAGGATTCCTGTGTGCTGTGAAGTCTATTTGAATATCTAATAATAAGCGATCATTGAATATGATCAACATATTGCACAGATGCGGCACCAACAACAACAACAACAACAACCACAATAACTTGCAAATCGAACAAAATAAATATGCTAAACATTCGATCACACACACACACACACTAACATAACGCAACATTCATGCATGCATGTTTGTATGTATGTATGTATGTGTGTATTTACATATACAGAGGTAACACAATTCAGGCTCCCCCTCAATCCCCTTTGCTTACACGTAATTCCCGACTACTGCGGCTGCATCTGTCTCTGTTTAGATGCTCTTCAATAGGGTGTTTGCGTTTTGTAAGGCAATATGTAACCAAGCACACAGTAGTAGTAACAGAGCATCGTTCCAACTCATATTCATCAGCATCTGCATCAGCACCTTAATTTTAGGGACTTTAAGAGTTAAAACTAATTAATTTATAGAAATTAATGATTTTGGCTTTAAATACAAATTCTATTAAAATAATTACGCTGTTTTTTCATGTATATTTTACTGTATCTTTAAAATATTGTAAGTGTAAAACAAATAATTAGGAAAATGTTTTAATGTTGATTAACAGTCGTCTTTTCATAGAATTTTTCACAATATACATATTATATTTCGATTCAAATCGGTATTTAAATGTTTATCTATGGCAGGGATGCCCAGCGCCAATGCACACAGCGCACATTTGTTTTTGCTTTGCACATAGGATATGGGAAGTGTGTCAGAATACACACTGGTAAGCTTCTGGCGCACATTGAAAATTACACAAACAAATTTTGCACATTACGCTTTCGGTCAACTTTCGTTGCTGTATTTGGATATAGCTAATTACACAATAACTGATCTGCACGACGAGGGTATTCAGTGTTCAAGAAACTTTAAATTGCATGCTTTCAGTTATATGTATGTACAAACATACATATGTACATATGTACATAGTTGTTATTGTCATTGTCTTTGCCTCGCCTTGGCTCTCGGCTGAGTTCGGCTCTCTCGCTGCTCGCTGCTCCCATCTCGCCTATCGCTCTCGCTCTCACTCTTACACGAAAAGTGTTTGCTCTTCGCCCTGTTCCGACGACGCGTCGCGTCGTTTGCGTCGTTCGCGACAAAAGTAGGTGAAAGGTCTTCAACCTTTTTGCATGAAAACAAAATTGTGCACTGCATGGCAAAAAGGGGCGGGTGTGCAAGTCTCAATGTGTGTGTGTGTGAGTGCAGCAGCTGTTGTTGTTGTTGTTGTTGTTGCTTCTTGTCAGTAGCGTAACAAAATAAAAATTCAAGATAAATAAAAATGCAAGCAAGAAAAGGCGAACAAATGCAAAGCAAAGTGCATGGCCAGGTGGGATGTGTAAATGTGTTGGTGTGCTTCTCCGCAGGAGGAGGTGAATTGACTGACTGACTGACTGACTGACTAACCGACAGAGCGAGCAGCGACAAATGCAACTGCAATCATTTGCTATTTTTAGCACTGCAAACGCCAGCAGTAATTACAGCAACGCAAAATACACGCACACACACACACGCACACACACACACACACACATACATATGCACACAGCCTGGACTTGGACCTATCCCAATAGCCCAACGCAGGCGGCAGGTCGCGTTAGCAGCGCCGTTGACGTCGCGTCGCGTCGCGTCGCGTCGCCTCTTGTCATTCAGTTTTCCTTTTCGCAATGAGCGACGAGAGAGCGCGTGCAGTGCAAAAGCTTTCTGCAAGAGAGCACGTTAGCAAAGCTTTTACGAATGCATTGCAACAACAAGCATAACAACAATAAAGGGCAGAGCATTGTGAACGTCCCTCACCGCGACCCACAAAAGCTTCGTGGTCCGCACAGAGAGAGACAGACGCGCAGACATAGACATTGATTTTGCTATGTCTATGTCTATGAGTCCGGGGCACAGCAGATGCTCCTGCGGATTCCCTGGGTTTCCCGTTGGGCCCAGTCCCAGGCCCAGGCCCAGGCGATGGCCCTGGCTGTGGTCCAGCCAGTAGCCCGGGCGCTCAGCTGTGCCAGCAGTACCAAAATAAACCCAGGGTCGTAAACATGGTCAGTTGACGCTCGGCCACTGAACACATGCGCCTGTTATGCTGCCCCTTCCACCTCTCGTCCTCTCGTCCTCTCTTGTCACCTGTAGCATCTTCCTTATAAACGACTCTTTGCCCAATTTGTTTTCCCCCCAAAATATTGTTAATTTTTGGTTCTCTTTTCAGCCATTCCCATTTCCATCTTCGCGAAGTGGGATTCGCAGCCAAAGACGTCGATTCAGTAGCAGCTGCCTCGCTTGAAGTTAAACCGGTAAGTCTAACGTCCTCTTCCACATGATATCTCATCAATTAGACAAAATACTTTCGATTTGAACTTGTTACCTGGTTAATATAGGCTGTGACAACATTTTTGGTGGAACGTTAAGTTTATTGTCACAATATTTAATAAATATGTATATACAAAATTCAAATTTTATTTGATGATATTTTAGTTTTTATAGCTGATTAAAAATCTTACTGGGCGCTGGTAGAAATAAACTGTGAGCCACTGTATTTTAGCTATCACCAGAGCTGTAAACCGGTTCTAAGCCGAGCCTCACAAAACCGATTCGGTCCTGGTCTTTTGGATCATGAACCCAATCAAAAAAAAAAAAAGCCGTCGAACCCTAAACCGAATCGATAGCCCCATTTTACCATAAATTTCACTTTATTTTATTTTATTTTATTAAAAATAATTTCATTTGAGCTTGGTTTTGAAGCAGCAGAAAAAATATTAATTATAATAAAACTTAAATTTTTTTGAAATATTCTTAAATGTTGAGAATTTATTTATTGAATAATATTCAATGCCTTAAAAATGAAAAATAAAAATCAAACCAAAAACTTGCTCCATGCCTTGAATCTTCGATTCGAACCTTCTCAAAAATGTTGTTAGAAATGAAAAGTCTACAATGAGTGAAACGGAAACATCATATACAGGGGTGCCAGGGGATCGCTTTCGCTTGAATTTGACATAAATTTCAAACAAATTTGTGGCACCCCTGATTGTATGTTATTTTCCTTGAAATTTAGTTATCTTTCTCTTCTAACCGTTATGCATGAATCGGTTACTAAACGGTTATTTCGATTAGAATGATTTTGGTTTACGTTTACCAATTTCAATCGGTTCATACCGGTTACGGTTTTGGTAACGGTTTTAAACCTGACTGATTTCGGATTTGGTTCGGTTCGGTTCTGTTTGGATCGGTTGAACAGATCCGTTGTGAAGCAATTTATAGTCCTCATTCAATATGCATAGACACTCGACACACATACACACACACACACACAACACACACACACACACACTCATAGCCAGACATATAGCCAATAATAAATACCCTTTTGACAAGTTGAGCACAATTATTACAGCAACAACAACTGAAAACTGAAAAAAAGAAGAAAATCAAAAGGCTGAAAGTAAAGAAAATCAAATACAAATACAAATACAGACACGCATACGCAGTCAGCTAGACAGGCACATATATTTATATATAATATATATGTATATGTGTATATCTCAGTATAGAAGAAGAAGAAGAGAAACTGTGCCAATGCCCTGACAACGGCACAAGGTGATGATGCAAACTGCAACACGAAGTCGGCAACGACGACGATGCCAGTGACGCCAATTGCAATGATGATGGGCGGCAGATGAACGAGGCAAGGAGGCGGGGCAGAGTGAGACAGAGAGAGAGGGAGAGGGAGAGAGAGGTAGAGAGCTCCAGTGGGAGTTGCTTGTTGGGCGTATGACAAAACGGGTAAACGGGTAAACGATATGAGAGGCAGAAAGATGAAAGAGAAAGATGATGATGATGATGAAAAAGAAAGATGATGATGATGAAAAAGAAAGATGATGATGATGATGAAAGAGACGAATGATGATGTTGTTGTTGATGATGATGATGTTGATGATGATGATGATGTTGTTGATGATGTTGTTGTTGATGTTGTTTTCATTGTTGCGTTAATACGCAACATGACTTGCCAAACAAACACATTCAACAGACACACGCACACACACACACACACAGAGGCAGACAACGTCTCCTCCTCCTCCTAGTTATCCGCCTGCTCCTTCCCCGCCTCCACAAGTTTCTCCTTCGCCTACACAGAGAAAAAAAATCAAATATTTCGTACTTGATTTTTTACAAAGATTACTAGTCTAGTATTTTGATCTTATTTCAAGTACAATACTTTAAGTACGAAATACTTACATAAATAATTACTATGATTATCAAGCAACACCTAAGGCAACCGAATAAAAATGATCAAATTGAAGATTGAGCACAGAAATTACTCTGTGAAATACAGTTTTAAGTTCTCAGTGCCCGACGAACTGATCATAGCAGACAAGCCAGAACCATTTGGGAATTCTAAGCTAGCAAACGTAAAAGAGATATATGTAAGTATTAAAGAACTTGTTTTCAGATTTTATAAACTTGATCTGTGAGTCGAACCAGAGTCCCAAACTTATACTAAGAATATTGGTACTCATTTTTAGAAAATTTTTGAGTTTAACTTGATTCAAGAATACGTTTTAAGTATCGAAGTTATTTAAATCGAGTTCATTAGAACTTTATTTTAGTACGGATGTTTTTTCTCTCTGTGTATTCACCGTTGCAGACACGACGTTTGCTGTTTGTTGTGGGTGCCGTTGTTGATGTTGTTGGTGCACCAGGAAGGCCGAGCAGTTGTCGAGGCCACTGGGTGTCACAAAAGTGGGGGATGGGGGATGCGGAGATGCGGAGAAGTGAAGACTTAGGCAGGCGAGTTGAATGGTTGATTGTTGAGGGTTGCAAATTGTTGTTGCGATGCAAACAAGGAAGTAAATTTTCGAAATGGATGAAAAGAGTGGCAACGACCAAGGCAGATAGCAGTAAAGAGGGGCAAAGGGAGAAGGGGAAGGGATTTTTAGATGTGTGTGTGTGTGTGTGTGTGGGAGAGACTGAAGTGTCCATTTGGCCATCATTCAAGTGTTTGAACAGTGCAGTTACCTTCCGCTCCTCTAACCATCTTCACCCACTTCTCAGCTTCACATCAACTTTTGCTTATGCAATGGAAAGTGGCAAAGCGAATCAAAAGCAACAGCAACAACATTGCATAGAAAGAAGCTTCAAGACAAACAGACAACACTGTACAGTACACACTTTACATGGGTTTGACTTGTGTAAAGTTGGTTACAAACCTTTTGCCTGCAAGACAAGGATGAACTCTATGAAAGGGAACTTAAAACACTATCAAACAGATTTCAATATGATATTATAAAATTTGTATAGCAATATAATGTAGTAACATTAGGAAACTCTTCTTGGATCACAATGAGATATATGTATATATATATATATATATATAAGTATTAAGATTATATCAAAATTATTGCTTTCAAAGAAACTTTTTATTTTATTAAGATAATTTTAGAAGGAGAAAAAGTTCTATAAAATTGTGCGAAAACAAAATATTTTTTTTTTTTTTCATTTTTAATCGAACCAAGGCTTATCGGTTTCTGAAAGCTATTGCTTGACCTATCGAACCGAATTGCCCTCAAAATTATACCATAAAGGCATAAATATATCAACCAGAAATCATAAGTTTCATTTGAAGCATATGCAAATTCAGTTTTTAAGAAAACAAAAACTGTTTTAGTCGAGTCTGTGCAACTCAATTTACCTTATAGGGTATCTCGCCGTCGTGCATTAACTATTTATTGGGTGTGTGTGTATATTTGTGTCCGATTGGATTTGATTCGATTGGCGGCTGCCTCAAGCCGCGCCGACTGCCAACTGCCAACATCCAACATCCAACTGCCGCCATTGACTCGTTGACCAAGCGACTCACTGAGCAAACTATACAGACACACACACACACACTCACACAAGTAGCAGGAGAAACGGCTTCTAGCATATCTGCTATACGCGCTGACGTCAGGCAGAACAGCATCAGGCTGTGGCAGATCCAGTGGGACAACACTACCAAAGGCCGTTGGACACACCAGCTCATCCCCAATCTCGCAATCTGGCTTGAGAGGAAGCACGGAGAGGTAAATTTCCACCTCACGCAGCTATTATCGGGTCATGGGTGCTTTCGGGCCTACTTAAAACGATTCGGGCATGACGACACTGACGAGTGCCCCACCTGTGGACGGCACACTGTGGAGGACGCACGCCACATAATATTCGAGTGCAGGCGATTTGCCACCCATAGGCAGTTGCTGGAGGAAGCCATGGGGGCACCCATAACCATTGCGAGCCTTATTCCAGGAATGCTGGAATCACTCCGGAAATGGAACGCAGTGTCCACTTTCGCAGCACTAGTAATGACGGAGCTGAGGCATTCGGAACGTAGCAGGAGAGTTGCAAGAGAATAGGCGGGGCCGTGGCGTCTGCGATGCAATGCTATGTCGGCTGTACCGCAGACAAGTGGCGCCTCCCATTCTTTCTATGCATATGTTTTTATGTAAATTAGTCTAAGCTAGATAAGTTAATAATAAATGAATATAAAAAAAAAAAAAAAACACTCACACAAGTATACATATGTATGTATATGTATGTGCATAAGTTCATTTGTATGGTTTGTGTTTGCGTGCAATTGTGCGCCACCTTTGAATTGAAATTTGTAAGCGAAATCGAAAGTTCAATAAACTTTCACGTAATCGACAAATTGTGAACGATGTTGTGGATGTTGATGAGTCGTCGGATGCTAGTCGAATGCAATTTGCTGTTGTTGTTGTTTCTTTTATTTTTTGCTATTTCTTGATGTTGTTTTGCTGTTGTTTGGCCGCATTCAATGTTGAATATACTCAATGTGTGTGGCCAAGGGGGCGTATGCGTAATTTACACATTGCACATTACGTATACGCAGCGACAGTTGACGGTCAAGCAATAACATTTGAGCATTGTGCAGTGTGCATTAAAAAAATATACATATATGTACATACATATATGTATGTACATATTTATAGTATGAAGTGCGTATAACATTGAGAAATTTTTGCATTGCCAATTGCTTTGCATTAAAGCTCTAACGCTATCGCTGTCTCTGTTGCACTCCCACTCGCTAGCTACTATTATACTTGTGCGCTGGCAAAGAAAGTGAACAAGTACGAAGTAACGAACAGCAAGATACACGGAAAGAGTGAAAATAAATGAAATTACATAAAAGTAACAACGAACCCACAACACAGCACACACAGACAGCACACAGACAACACAACAGCCAAAAGCAACAGAAACAATCACATGAATGCCAATCAGGCAAAAAATAAAAAAATAAATAAAAAACAACAACCAACAATAGCAACAATAACAAGAAAAGCAACAGCAATAAACTGTAACAGCAGCTTAAGCATAGAAGCAAATGAAAACAGAGAGAAATCTAAAGAGAGAGCGACAGCGGCAGAGGCAGCGGCAGAGGCAGAGAGAGAGAGCAAAAGCAGCGACGGCAGCAGCAACTTTTGATCGCCACAGTCTCGTCTCGTCTCGTCATTGCACTGAACTTTATGCTCTCTGCATTCTTCCTGTGGCATTTGCGTGTTCTGCTCTCTCTGGCTCTCTATCTTCCTTTGCTGCTCTCTTGTTTTTGTTGCCAGTATAGTTGTTGTTGCTGTTGCTGTTGCTCTTGCTCTTGCTCATTCCAATTCCGTTGGCTTTCACAACTATTCCCGTTCGCTTGGCCGACTTCTATGCTTAACACTTTACTCAACTTCACACCAAAGCAAACGAAACCACTCCGCTGCGCTCCACTCCACTTCACTTCACTACACTTCACTTTACTTCACTTCAATTCACTTCACAGTGCGTGCTTCGCTCTTGTCTGGTTCTTTCCACTCATTCGACGCTTTGCCCGAAATTGGGTCAGCCATTGAACCCGTTGCGACGACTACACAAGCGTCGGCATTGGCGTTGGCGTTGCTGCTGCTGCTGCTGCTGCTGCTGCTGCTGTTGACGTTGACGTCAAAGCTAGCGTTGGCTTTGGCATCGCTGTACGGGTCTGCGTCTGCGTCTGCGTCGCCGTCAGCGTCGCTGCCTTAGTGTCGGGTAGTCAGCACGTGTTCTTTGGGTCAGAAGATGGTTGAAACAATGTACTTATGACTTGCGTGATGTGTGATTAACTGACGGCGTCTGTGACGTCGACGTCAACGTCAACTTCTGCGCTGACGCTGACGCTGACGACGACTGTGACTGTGACTGTGGCTTCAAAAGGCGATCTTCATTTTGCTTTGGCCAAGTCGTGTATGAAACTTAAGGTTATGGTCACTCGCAGTGACGGAATGACCCCCAACTCTTTCCCCTCTTTCTACTCTTTACTCTTGCCACCGCCACGCCCCGCAACGCATAAAACAGATAATAAAAAAATAAAAGAAAAAAAAAAAACGAAAAATGTAACCGAAACAAAATTTCACTTTCACATCAATTACGACGACGCTGAAGTACTGTACTTGAAAAAGTTCAACTACACACGCTTGCAAGTGTGTACATACACATATATATGTGTGTGTGTGTGTGTGTGTGTGTGCGTGTGAGAGTGCCGCGTTTGTTTGTATGTGTTTTGTAACTGCTGTCGAGCCAAGCCATCAAAATTGTTTGAGGCAGATCGACAACTAAACAGCTGACACCCCCAAATTCTCTCTCCCCGATCCCGGTCTCTTTTGTCGCTTTCTTTTTTCGCTTTTTGTTTTTGTTTTTCGTTTTTGGATACACATTTGAATGATGACCACTCCACTGACAGCTCCTTAAATATACATAAATCTATGTCCATATGCATATGATTCATTCAAACGAATATTTCAATCATTGAACGCCCTTTCATTCCCCGCCCTTTGCCAAATGTCAATGAACGCTTAATGCTCAACTTTCTGCCCTTTGTTGGATGTTGTCAACTGGCTCGGAGACCCAAAACTGGAAGTTCAAGTGACCAAAAAGCGGCGTAAAGAGCGCCACTTGGGTATACCCTATACCCAAGTCGCACATAGAGTGCGAACAAGTGAATAATGGGGGGAAAGAGATAGAGAGAGCTTTAACGACTTTGCCGGTCGACCCTCGAGTAGAAAGTGTAAAGGGCATTCTGAATTCTGCTGCAAGAGTCGCACTTGGTATACCCTGCAATTATCACAAAAAATAGAGAAACTACAGCTTAACATTGATTATTCAGAGCGTTAATTAACCTTAACTCTGTGACTTGTCTTTGTAATTATAAATAGTAACTTTTAAAACATTTATACCTCTTTAAGAAGCAGTTTTCATAATCCGTAATCGATGCTTTGATTATATTCAAAAAGTACAAATCTACATCGCTGTGAGCTATATTCATGCTATTATTTTTATCTGATAACTTCAAGTTAGAAGTGAAGTTGTTTCCATTAGAAGTAAATTTTTAAATTTCAAATTAATTTATTTAGTGTTTATCTTTGGCATACTCTGAACATTTTCTAAAAAAAAAATTTATATTTTTGTTGATATTACATTATATTTTAATTATAGTTGCTTACGGTTCCTTAAAGAAAGTATAACATCCATTGGGTTAAACTATTTCTGTATTCTAAACAATTTATTAAAATAAATAACAAACTGGACTTACTGCATATCCAGTATATTCAAAGCTTAAAGCAGAAAACTCCAAAAGTTTCCGGAATTTGAAATTATTTTTTACATGTATTTTTTTTTAGATTTATTCAAACTCTAAAGACCGTTTTTTCAACATAGAAATAAGGTAATTAATAACTATTGAAAAGAAAATTTGACGCAAAATGTATAGAAATAATTGTCAAATTTGAAACTATCTGTTAAATAACATTTACAGTGACTCACAGCTTATTTCAACCAGCACAAAAAACAACTTTAATCAAAACCTACAATTACAACTTACTAAAATACAAACCTAATCATAAGTATTTACAGAAAACTAAAGTAATATCAACTCATAATTTGAAAATATTGAAAATATTTGAAAATTTTGAGATTGTGTGAAAATCAACTTTTTCAACTTCTATCCTCGATTCAAAAAAAAAAAATGTTGGGATGCAAAAAAATTCCTCAAACAATTCTAATAGGGTCTGCAAAAAAAAAATTTTAAAAATATTTTTGCTAGTATTTTTTATGAGTTTTTGAAAATTGTTCCCCAAGCTACTTTTTGTATGAAAAGGAGGAAAAAGTGGTTGTAAGAGTTATTTTTAGTAATTTTCAAAAAATCATTAAAAATACTAGCGAAGTGATTTTTGAATTTTTTTTATTAAATTTGATTAGAGAAACTTTTTGCATCAAAACTATTTTTTTTAAATCGAGGATAATAGTTTAAAAAGTTGAATTTTACAAAAACTCAAAAATTTTCGAATATTTTCAATATTTTCAAATTATGAGTTAATATTATTTTAGTTTTCAGTAAATACTTTTGATTAGGTTTGTATTTTAGTAAGTTGTAATTGTAGGTTTTTATTAAAGTTGCTTTTTGTGCTGGTTGAAATAAGCTGTGAGCCATGATATATGTATGTACATTGAAAAGACGGCCCTAATTGTTATTTCCTCAAAAGGGTATTGAGTGCAGTGTTATCAATGTATTTGTTTAGTCGCGTTAACTGTTTTAAATTTGTTGGTTTTGTTTCTATAGTTCGCTGAGGGTAGCGACCCAGCGTCGAGTTGGAGTCTAAATTGAAACCGGTTACAGTTACACACAGCTTAAAAATTGGATTTTTTTTTTTTGGGGGTCAACATGCACACACATGTTGAGTGTTTGTGTGTGTGTGCGTGTGTGCGTGCGTTTGTGTGTATCAGATGCAGATGTGTCGCCCTCTCTCCTGGCCCTAAGCTAAATATGACTTGACACACCTCAAAGCCCGCCATCTTCCGCTGCAGTCTCCATATTTTCTCTGTTTTCCCCCTCTCGCATGTAATTCTGTCGCACTGCTATTTTTTTGTTTTTTTTTTTTTGGGTTTCTTTCTTGTTGTTTTTGGTAGCTTAATTCGTGCGTGTTGTGCGTTTTGTTGTTGCTGTTTATACACATACACACAAAATACATATTTCTTTCTTTCTTTTTGGGTTTGTTTTTTTCCTTCAGAAAATAAACTTGAACTTGCCCGTTCACTTTTACTCCATACCTTTCCCTGTTTCCCCCGTTTTTTCTCTTTCTTTCGCTCTCCCCGTGCTCTGCACTGTTGTTTCTCTTTGGCGTTAAGTGTTGCCCCTTTTGATTGTTGTTGTTGTTGTTTTCTGTTGTCTCAGATGCTTTTGGGGAAGATTACATGGCATCGTTGGCCGTTGATCATGAAAATTTTCAATTCAAGTTTAGTGAAATTTAACGCTCACAGCAAAATGTAAATGGAATCACCTAGCAAAGCCAGAGAAAGAGACGCAGAGAGAGAGAGAGAGAGAGCAAAGAATGAGGTTTGTGAAAGAGTAAACGGGCTGTATTATGGTATGAAAAGCAAGTTCAAAGTGCGAATAAACGCAAGTACATGAAACACAACTCCGACACTTGAAACTGTTGCCGAAACGGAAATACGATACCAGGAAGCAAAACTAGACATAAGAAACTCTACTCCAAAGCTCTATGAACATTCCACTTTTAAGGAAACCTCTGATATCTTCTGTGCAGCAAGAAATTCCAATAATACATTTCCAAATGGCGTCAAAACTTTGGAAATTTCGAATTTTCGTAAGACGAGTAAGAAATATTGGTAATTGTTTAATCCCTGCAAATATATTAAAAAAAAAATTTAAAAAAACCCTAGAAAAAGGGCGATTTATGATGAATTTAGGTGATAAAATTTTAAGGGGGTCACCACTAGTTTTTTTTTAATTGAATTTTGAAATTTTAATGCAAAATTAACTTTTGCATGGTTTTTTTGTCCATGTTGCCAACTTGCCCAAAACAACCATGCAAACGCTCATTTTGCATTAAGAATTTCAAAATTAATTAAAAAAAAACTAGTAGTGACCCCCTTAAAATTGTATCACCTAAATTCATCATAAATCGCACTCTTTCTAGGGTTTTATTTATATTTTAAAAAAATTATCCGCAGGGATTAAACAATTACCGAAATATTTCATTGAAGTCAAGACTTTTTTATGATGTTTTGAAAATGGCAATCGGTTTTTACCGGTTAAAGGTTACGATATCGGTTAGGGTTTTAATTCCTGATTGTAACCATTCATCAAAGAAATTAGTTAAGGCAAAGAACTCAAAAAACTTGTAGTTACGTGAATTGATTAGCATTCAAGTATTAATATATATAAAGAGTATTGAAATTTTTTTTACTTTCTTAGAAATATAGGTTGCTTTCATTGGTTTTATTGATTAGGCAAAAGTTGAAGCAAATGACCAGAATTTTGATGCCCGTTACTTAATAAATAAGTAAATGGGTATATTGTATTAGTTCCTGTATGTAACAGGGCGAAGAAAGCATCTCCGACCCTATAAAGTATATATATTTTTGATCAGCATCCACAGCCGAGTTGTCCGCCTGTCTGTCCGTCCGTCTGTGTGAGCGCCTAGATCTCAGGGACTGTAAGAGCTAGAGCATCCAAATTTGGCACAGAGACTTTTACAAGCCCCACGCAAGTTGTTTAAGTTCAAGTTGTTTAAAATTTTTTTTATAATATAAAGTATTTTTTGGTTATTAACGTTATTTATTATCATAAGCTATCATCCTGCCCAATCGTAACAAAATCGGCCAAACAGAACGGTAGTAAAGGCTGATTTAAGTTTCAAGCAATGTAACTGCCTAAAAGTATGCAATAAAAATATTTAATATTTATTTATTTAAGTTACGGGCATCCTATAGTCGGGAACTTGACTGTAGCCCCTCCCGCTTGTTTATTTTTGTGGTCATGTTAATATTGGCTTATCATTACAAAGTAATGGGAATGGGAATGGTTATGCAAATACAAATAGAACAGCTTAAGTACACAAGAAGTCATAACTTTTAAGTCGTTCAACCATTCAAACCCTCTCTGAATTGGTAATTAATGATTTGTGGGGTATTGATATAGACATCTGGAAAAAGAGAAATACAATATCTTATCGTGAATATCATGATCGATGATAATCAGTTTAAAAACATAAATTAAACATCTTTAATTAATTTAAAGAGAAGGAACAATTTAAATAAAGAAACCAGAAATTAATACCTAACAAAAGTTCCTGTAAAGGTCCTTCCATACAGGCCCAAAATATGATCACTATATTTTGGTTTAATTTAATTTAAAATAAAAATCGAAATTTGGTTACCCTAAACAAATCAATTTTATCGACTTAAAAACTGAAATAAAAATATGATAACAATTGAAAAACATTAAATAAGCGGTGGGCACGAAATCTGAATTCGGGAGCACTACAACAAGATCAACAATAACAAACCTATTAGAGTCTCCCTAAGTTGGGAGCAGCCGCTGCTCCCGGAGCCACTGCGTGCCCACCACTGCATTAAATTATTCTTTTGTATTGAAGTCGTCCAAGGATCAAACTAGGGTATCAAACCGAAACGAATATCGGTTTCACTTTCATTTATGTATGTTCGCAAAGTTACACAAAGTTTTTGTCTATTGGTTTTGTAACGATTAGCAGTTTTTTGCATGCTACCACCAAATATAAATTTAAAATCTTTTGGATAAACGATGATGAATCTTTAAAAACATAATTGATTTTAATGCTGATAGAACAGAAGTTAACCGTTATACATGAATCGGTTAGAAAATTATTATCTTAGGTAAAATAATAACGGCTTGTTAGTTTAGGTAGAATTATAAAGCTCTTTTTTGATTACGGTTTCAATTATGGTAACCAATATAAATCGGTTAATGGGTACGGAATCGGTTACGGTTTAAATTCCTGGCTTAAACCAAAACTAAAATGTAGGGTTCTTACAACCAGTCCGGTTTGAGCAACGGATTGGTATCGAAATTTATGTATTTTCATTCTACTTTTATTTATGTATTTGGCGTCGACAGAAAAGTATTTAATGATTATTGTAGGGTTGGAGAATGGGATTTGAAGTTGACCATTAAATTTTATATGGGAGCTATAAATAGTCTGAATGCCAAAAACATCGATATTTAAGTAATAAAATTTAACTAATAGAACTAAATATATATTCTAGGGTATCAAACCAAAACGAATATCGGCTTCAGTTGCGGTTTCGATAACGTAACGGTTACCGGTCATTTGAATGTTTCGGTTTCGAAATACCAGTATGATTTCGGTTCATAAATATTTTAAAGTTATGTAAATTTTAAAATAAATATTCCAAAATCAGTATTTTTAATTAGGGCAGAAATAGAAATGAAGTAAAGTCTTAAAAACCATGGTTACACCTTAACTACATTGAATAAAATTTTATGCTTGACCAAATCGAAACTAACCGTTATGCATGAATTGGTTTCTTAACAGTTATTTTGGTTTGAAGAATTTCGATTTTTCGGTATCGGTATAATAAAAAAGTTTTGTTTCGGTAAAGGTTTCAGTTACGACCGGTTTCAATCGGTTAATACCGGTATAGGTTACGGTCATGGTTATGGCTTTAATCCCTGGTATATTCTTTATGTAAAAATCTATTTAAAAACTTGTTCAAAATCTCTTCTTTTCATTTTGTTACAAGTTTTGAGTGGTTTATGTCATCCGCTTTTGGTAAACGTTGGAAAAATGAAGGTTAAGTAAAAGACAAAAAAAAACTTATTTTCGACTGATCGTTCCTATGGCAGCTCTATGATATAAAAGTCTGATTTCAACCAAATATGATCAGGATGTATGGAACCATTTCGTATGCATATTCTGTCTGTTTGGTTGAGATATCTCAAACAACAAAAAAGTTGTTCATACTGAGACTTGATTTTCGACTTATCGTTCCTATGGCAGCTATATGATATAGTAGTCCGATCCAAATTTAAAAACAAACTTGATCTGCGTTCGGTATCCAGCAATCTATATACCAAATTTGAAGTCTCTGGCTATTATAGTTTCTGAGATCGTCGCGTTCAAAAAGACGAACGGACAGACAGACGGACATGGCTCAATCCACTCGGCTATTGATGCTGATCAAGAATATATATACTTTATGGGGTACGAGATTCTTTCCTCTGCCTGTTACATACATTACACAAATTGACCATTTTCAATGGGCACAGGGTATAAAAATATTTCAAACTTTGTATGTTCCCTTGAAATATTTCTTGCAATTTCTGAAAACTCTCGTTTGATTTTCCCAAGTTTTCCTAGGCTAACACTGCGTATAGAGTACTTGTTAGTCAAGAAACTACAAAAATATTTTGACCATTTCTTTTTATGTTTTTACCCAAGACCTGCTGATGAATGTTTTACAGGGTATCTAAGAATCATATTTCGTATTTATGGACTTGTAAAATATGTAAGTCGGCAGCTAAAGAAATGACTGATCAACTGGCTGACTAACTGGCTGGTGGCTCGGCTGGGTGGTTGGGTGCTTTTGTGGCTGGTGCTCTTTGCTGGCCAAAACGCCCACGACAGCCGCCAAATGTGGCAGGCGAAAGTTTACTGGGACTATGACCGCTTAGAATATATCTACACATACTTGCACACACACATTTACACACACAGACTCACACATGTGCAACACATACGGAACAGACTCTGGAACTTGAAGCGGAATTTTTGTTGCTCTGTTGCGTTGCTGTTTTGTTGGGTTGCATTGGGGGTGGACTGGGGGCCCCATAGAAGTGTCTGGTGGCAGTGGCAATGTGTGTGTGTGTGCGCGAGTGTGTGTGTGTGAGTGTATTGCTGCGCTTATCTCAGAGTCGTTGCCTTGAATGTAGGGCAGTAGTTGGCACTCGAGAGTTGCTGCTGTTGTTGTTGTTTCTGTTGCACAGAGCAATGCATGTACAGCTCATGTCCCAGTCCACATATAGATGCACTTATATGCACACACATTTTTTGTACAGACATACATATGTACACACTAACAGACCGACACATGCACACATAATGTTTATGCAGTTTTTGTTTTTGTTTTTTTTTTTTGTTGCTTGTGGCAAAGTCATTGACTTTTTGGTTGCTTGCCACACACAAATTCGGCATGGAAATTGTTGCAGTTACAGTTGCAATTGCAACTTGCAATTGCTGCTGCTGGCCGTTGATTAAATGTTGAGCCAAGACGCAAAGGTCGAGGATATTTTGGCAACTCAGCCATGTCTCTATCTCTGTTTGCCTCTCACATCAGCTGTTTTCACTGTTGAACTTAAATATGTATGTACATTAGGGTGCATCGATTGGTATAGGCCTATAAAATTTAAAAATGTTAACCCATATTCGTAATCTACGGTAAATTCTTGGATTAAGTCACCACGAAACCATAGTTCTAAAATCAATTCCTGGTCCGCGATTTTCGAAATGAAAAAATTTATTGAAATTTTGGTAGATTTCAATACATTTGTTCAGACCTGGACTCTCAGAATTTCATAGAATCAAAGGATTAATTATCCTTGCAAGACACTGGAAAAAAAAGGATATCCTGTTCCTGCATAGTCGTTCAAAATATAACGTACGTGCAATCTTCTCAATCTCGATATATGTAATTTTTTTTAATATTTTAAAATCATTTATCTTAACTAATTGAAAATAAAACTAGTGGGAAAGGCTATAGTCGAGCTCCTGACCATAGGATACCCGTTACTTATATAAATAAATTTTAAGTATTTTTTATTGCATGCTTTTAGGCACTTTCACTGCTTAAAAGCTTTAATTAAGCCATTGTCACCTTTTTATTTATCCGATCTTGTTACGATTTAGAAGGATGATAGGTCATAATAATAGTTAACGCTAATTTGTAAAAAAATCCAAAATTTTAAAACAAACTTGATCTGCGTGGGGCTTATAGAACTTGGAATACCTGTAAATAGAAAAAATCAGACATCTATAGAAAAAATATATAGAAAAAGCCCGAGTATTTCATCAAGATCTCATAATAAACACAGAATTTACACGAGGCTCAGAAACTATTTTCCATTTCCGTGGAATAATGGCGCCATCTAGCGTTCATGGCGTTTGTTTGTGTGTTGTGTGTGCTGTTAATGTCCTTGTAAAGGGGGAAAAAGAAAGAAGAAAGGCATAAGGACCCCATCAAGTATATATATACTTGATCAGGACGGATATAGCGATGCTCGTGTGTGTTTCCTTATGAATACGTTTAAGGAACTATTGGAAGTTTTTTTCTCTCTTTAGACCCTTTTTTTTAATAAATTATATAGGCAAATATAATAAAACTATTTTATTATTCTATCGTGATAGTGTACAATTGTGTTAAATTGTTCTTTAAATTAATGTTTTCGAATTTTCTGTGACAATCTTTATCTTCTCTTCTGCTTCTACATAAATACTTTTCCCATCCCATGGGATATTTTGAACCCGGCTGGTTTAGAAGGACAAAAATATTTTGATCAGTATCTGATCACCAAGATCGTAGAGACTTTTCACTTTATATATTTTTCATACATAATTATAAACATTATTTATTGCGAATTATATTGTTGAATATGTTAACCTAAAAGGCACAGGGTCTCCCACAGTCGAGTACGCACGACTTTTGGCCTTTCCACTAGTAAATATTTCCTTGAATTTTGCCAACATTTTTTCCAAGTGTCATTATCCTGTTGCCTTTTCACTGTTACCTTTTTCATCTGCTCTTTGTTTGTTTGTTGTTGGTATTTTGTGGTCTTGCTTCCTCAACCTCCGTCCAACGCCTCCCCCTCCCCAGCACTTCCACCACTCCGACTTGCTTTAGATAAAAATACTCTCTAAAATGAATAGCACATAAATAACGGGGGAAAAACGAAGCAGCGCCAAAACGGATGACTCCCTCATATAACAACAACAACTACTGAATGTGTGTTTGTGTGTGTGTATAAGTGGCATACAATAAAACGTTGCTGTCTCTGTAAATAAGGCATAAGAATTGGGTTAAAAGTTTATAGAGCAATGCAGAGATTTCAATGCATGTCTATAAGTTTGTGTGTGTGTTTATGTGTTTGTATATATATATATATATGTGTGTGTGTGTGTCTGTGTTCATATCAGCCGCCTCAAGTGGTTACATGGTCGCCGCATGGTCGAAGGCTGCGCCAGTTTCAATTGCACATGGCAAAGGCGTTTGTGGCAACAATGTCGATGAAATGTCAACGCACCACGTGTGGACACGTGCCACATGCCACATGCCAGAGTCCACAGTTCACAGTCCACAGCCAGGATACTAGCTGAAAATCTTTAATATTCGAAAAAAAATTTATTAACTTTGTGTATATATTTATGTAAGTAGTACTTGATGATATTTTTTATATATATTTTTTGAAAATTTATAAAAAAAAATCTAAAATAAAAAAAAAACAAATAAGAGAGATTTGGTCGAGAGCACCTAAATACGAGACACCCTTCTCCTTAGATACCTTATATAAACACCAATTTCTTCTCGTTCAGAGAAAAATTATTTCTTGCATATCTTCGGAGTTGAGAATCCGAATTTCAAGTAATACAGGGGTGCCACAGAAATCGCTTTCGCTTGAATTTCACCCCAATTTCATTTCGCTGTGCCACAGGTCAATTCGCAGAATAATTTTACGCGGAATAAACTAGCGCTAAATCCGCTGGCGTCCGAGGCTGCCACCTAGTTCGATTTAGATTTTCGAAGTCAGGGGCAGCGATGCCACATTTTTTAGTCAGAACTCGAAGTAAGGTATTTAAAATATATATGTATGTACATATGTATATGGAACCACTTCTGTTTTCTTTAAATTACGCATGCAAAAATAGCTTTTTTCAGGTAAATCAAGTTTACCAAAGTTACCAAAAAAAACCTTTAACTTATTGTGCAATTTGTGAAAACATTTGTCACGAAGGGTTGCCAGACTAATGGCAGACAGTCGCTAGAGTTGTCGAGTAACTTTTATTTTGTCTCGCCAATTGCTTTTAAATTTTTTGAAGCTAAACAAAGTCAATTATTATATAAATGAATTAAATTATATAAATTAAATAAGAAAAAAATTAAAAACTTTTAGTTCTGCAATGAAAATCCTAAAAAAGTTGCTAAACAAACCCCTGGATAATATAATCTGAGAAGGTGTCAGCCCTTAGCAGCCTACTTCGAAAAGGTTGGTGAAATTGCTAAAAAAACATTACATAATTCAAAGCTCTGTGGCACCTCGGAAATTTCCGTGCGGAAATGCTTTCTGCGGAATTCTAATTCGCTTGCGATTTCTGTGGCACGCCTGTATATTTGTAAAATTAAAAATAATAAAAATACGTTTCAAATTTTTGTAGGAGTTCATAATAATTTAATTGCACATCTAAAATAAAATTTTGGAAAAAAAATTTGTACCATGTACGAATAGAAAATTTACAATATTTGATACAAATGTACCAAATGTGACAATGGTTGGTGGAGAGGCAAGGGTGGATAGGTCACGGGGTAAGGGGTAAGGGGTAGATACACCACATGGTGGACAATGCAAACAGATGCCAAAATAAAATGCCAGACATCAAATAAAACTAACCCAGTTAACAGTGTACGATGAATAAGAAACAGAAGCAAAAAGCAAAAGCACACAAAAGAGGCGACCACCCAAAACCACCCAGTTGAACGCTTTACTTGATGGGAGGCGCATCGATAAGGCGCGGTCTGCATTCAGATGCCTTATCAGTGGGTGGTAGTGGTGTGAGCACAATGCATCAATAGAAAACGCAAGTGGGGGAAATATGTATGTATGTGTAAGGAAACCAAATGCGACTAATAAGTAGAAGGAGGCCTATGGAGTCGGAATCGGAGTCAGTGTCGGAGTCAGAGTCAGAGTCGGTGGAGATGGAGATGGGAAATGCATACACAAGGAACACACAAGAGCCAAAGCCAAACAGTAAGAAGCAAACGAAACAGGCGAACAAAACCAACGAAACCAACGAAACGGAGCGAGCGAGCGAGTCAGCAGACAAACGAATGAACATGCCGAACATACATATGTACATACATACATACATACATACATACATACTATTAAATGAGCGAGTGAGCGAGCAAACGAGCAAACGAGCGAACCAAACTGAGGAAAATAATAATAATAATAATAACGTGCAAATGAAAAGCTAAGCGAACGAGCCGTACAGATAGATGATGATGCGGCTGAGGGTGGGCAGCAGAGCAGAGGGAAGGGCACAGCTCGTCGTCGTTGTCGTTGTCGTCGCACTAGGTCAAAGACCTGTAGGAGGTCGTTTCAGCCGTTGCAGTGGCAATAGGCAACGTACAATACCACGGCGATGGCGACGACGGCGGCAGATAGCAAACACACACATATACACACAGACACAGACAAAAAGCAGCAACAGCAGCAGTATGCACTATTGAATAACATAAGCTAACGACAACAACAAGCGACGCGTCGCGACGTCAGCAGCGCTGCATGTGCAGCTGAGAGAGAGAGAGAGAGAGGGAGCGCATGCAGTGCACAGATAGTAAAAATGATTGAATAGATTTAAAGAGCGAAAGAGCTTAGAAAAGCTTCACACTGCTGATGACGTTGGCGTGCGCTGTCGGCGCTGTCGGCGCTGCTGTTGCTCTGCTGCGACTGCGACAGTGGCAGCGACTGCTGCTCCAACGACCCAGCGACCGAGCGAACGAAAATGAAATCGAAAACAAGAGTGAAATGCATTCGGTTCGCCATATTGCTATTCTAGTATGCACACATGCATACATATGTACATATATATGTGTGTGTGTGTGTTGTCTATGAGATAGAGAGCGTGAGAGCAAGAGAGGGGCATGCATTGTTGGGGAGTGTTGGGCTGCGTTTATGACTATGATTATAGCAATGCGACTAGATACTTACATACATACATACATACATACATATGCATGCAGAATTACTTTATTGCGTTTTCCACATGTCGCATTCCATACTACATACATATGCCGCGCTCTTTCTTTTCATTGCAGACATGCCAGGCAGAGGAACTGCGAATTGCACGCAATCGTTTGGCAGGATCACACAATACAGGTGAGTGATCATTGTTTGTTAAAGGAAAAGAAAGAGAGACGGAGAGAAGGGAGTGGGGGGGGGGGGGTTGTATGTGAGCCCTGCTTATGCAATAGGCGATGACAAAAGTTGGCAACTTTTATGCAATACTTGGCAACACACACTCGTAACAACAACAACAACAACAACACCCACAGCCCACATACTCGTACTGGCATTCCACACTCCTCGATGTCAGTGTCCAAGTGCTCCTCAAGGTGTCTGTCAGTCTGTCTGTCTGTCTGACTGTCTGTCTGTCTGTCCCGCTGAACATGGCAGGCACTCGACAAAAACTGCACCTACAAGTGCTGGGTCGCTTACCCACAAGCTTTAATCGAGGATCAAATCACTTATCCATACAATTTGCATATACATACATATGTATACTTCATATTCCAGTCAAAAATTTATGCTACAAACAAGTGCGTTTTTAATTATGGGACACTATATATTTAGTATTATAATTTCCTTTTTCTTATTAATGTTTAATTTACATATTATATGGTTTATCAAATTACTGCAATACGTATACTTAATATTTCAGCTTGTTGCTTAGACAAGTAAGTTGTTTAGTTAAAGAATACTGTATACAAATCGTTTTAGGTTTTCTATATTCCTCACTGATTAGTAAGTTCTTGTAGGCATAATATAATAATAATACATTATTTTGAGGTTGTTTCTTAATAATAAAAGTAATTTTTTCTATTAAATTTCTTGATAGATGAAAATAAAACCCAAGTTTCTCAAATAATTTAAGCTTTGTAGTCCTGATTAAATAACTACAACTGTAGCTCGATAATGACTAAATTTGTATTTCTAATAAATCGTTTGTCTAACAAAAATTCATGAGTTTTATCTTAACTTCCTCTTCGGTTTTCACTTATTAAAAGTAGTGTAATTTTTTTTATCTCAATGTAAATGTCCTAGCCAACTAGTCCTGAAATTTGGCTCAAAATTTTGAGAAACCAAATCTTAGAATTTAAACTGAGAAATATGGCATAAACTTTTATATGCCAAAGTTTATGGAAATGTGATACAGTACAGTATGTCAGCTATTATTTATTATATTGGAGTAGGGATCTATATAAAATTAGAATAAAATAAAAAAAATGTAATAATAAAACAAAAGAAAATTAGACGTATGAAAAAATATTAAAAACATAAATTATAATAAAATAAGACATAAAATGTCAAAATAAAAAGAAAAAAATTAACAAAATAAAACAAATTAATTTATTGAATCGAAATTATATGAATGAAAACAAATTAAGAAAATATTAATAATGCATGTTTCGTTGTCAAGCCAAATTTAATGTAGCATTTAACCTCCTTTTGCCCCCGTACCGTATCGCTCGGTACGTGTATAAATTATTTTTTATGTGCCAAAGCTGCAAAAAGTTTTCCGCTTTTCACGTTCAACGACGACGATCGCCGTTGTTTTTGATTTTGTCGCTGTTGATGTTGTTGTTGTTGTTGTTTTCCTTGTTGGTTTCATTTGCGCAACAATTGCGCACGGCCGAGGTTGAAGCTGTATTAATAGGGGGAATGGGGAGTGTGGAGTGGGGAGTGGTAAGCGGAGAGCGGGGAGCGGGGAGCGATGCAGTTGCTGCACTGGGTGTCGGTATCGTCGGCCATCATATGATTTACAATTTCCATTTGGCTCTGCATAGCATTGCATTAGAGGTTACGTAAGCTAAAGTTAATGCCACATAATCATGGCTGAAGTTGCAACAAGCAATTGCAATGGGAAATGGGGAAATGTTGCACGGACGGTGGCGGGAGTGAAGAGACCAGACCATGACACGCCATCTTGCTGCAACTGCAACAATACCCACCGCACCACACCGCACCTCACCTCACCTCACCTCACCTCACCTCACCTCACCTCACCTCACCTCACCTCACCTCACCTCACCTCAGCTCACCACAACTCCTCTCTCCACACTTCTCTCTCTCTCTCTCTGTCCATCGCAACTGCAGTTTTTCCTGGCACTTTCTCTCTCTCTGCTGTGGCGCTGCTCATGATGCAGTCGATGAAGTAATCGACGACTGCCCTCCCCCTCCCTCCGCCCCCCCCCCCCCTGCAACCCCTCGCCGTACCGTTGCCACCTCCTGGGCGCTGCAGCACGCAACACGGGGTGAGTTGATCGTCGCGTCGGCTGCAGTTTTTAACGGTGACTTAATTTTTTTTCTTTTTCTCTCCTCGTTTGCCATTTTGCTTTCATGGAAAACTGGTTTCGGTTTTTCTTCCACAACAAATGATAATGGACATTTGTTGTTGTTGTTGTTGTTGTTTTTGCTAAATATACCCTGTAAAGTAAGCTCTCCCCTAAATTTATTATTGATTTAATTATTTCTTTATTTTGTTTATTTAATTATTTATTTAACGTTGACTAAAACAGTCGATACAGGGAAAAAAAATTTATTGGAATTTCAATTGAATTATTAAATAAAAATGTATTATTAATTATTATTTTATTAATTTCATAACTAAAAATACATAAAATCTTAATTAAATGACGTTTACGCTTTGATCACACTCAGATCAAGTTTCGAGTCCAAGATTATTTTTATATTTTTCAATAAGTTTCTTGCTTTCTTATATTAAGCAACGATTTATTTATTTTTTTTTTTTTTTTTTAAGTGAATCAATTTATTTTATTTTATTTATTTTATTTATTTTATTTATTTTATTTATTTTATTTATTTTATTTATTTTATTTATTTTATTTTATTTTATTTTATTTATTTTATTTATTTTATTTATTTTATTTATTTTATTTATTTTATTTATTTTATTTATTTTATTTATTTTTTTTATTTTATTTATTTTATTTATTTGATTCCTAGCGCTACAAGACAAGTCTTATAAATTAAGGCGCTAGTCATACTTTTATTTTTTTAATATTTATTATTTTTAAAATATTTATTTATATATTTATTTTTTTAATAATTCAATCTAAATAATCTCACTATTTTTATTTCATTAACTTATTATAACAAATAACAAAAATCGCTATAAACAAAGAACATAGTATATCTTTAGCAGGGTATTCCATAGTCAGTCGCTATCGATCAGTTGCATTCTTACGTGTTTTTCTTTTTTCATATTATAACTTACTAGTATTTGCAGTTAGTTTGCAGTTTTTCTTTTTGCGCCTATCTTTGCTTAACGATCGCAACGATCGCTTACTTTTTAGCTCGCTGCTCGCAGTTTTCAGTCTTGATGTGGCCCAAAGTGGCTTACAAGTTGTTGTCTTGGTTACGTTGGCGATGGTTACGCTAACATCAGGCATCCAAATCCAAGGAGGCGCTGAAGGTGCTGAAGTTGAAGCCCTAGACCTCGGGCGGGGCGTGTGTGTGGGCGTGGCTAAAGACCCGAGAGACAGACTCAATGCAAACATTTAAGCCAAGCCATAAACGTGAAAGTGGCAAGATTAACAGTCAAGATTAAAAGTAACTTGATGAAATTTAGTCTTAACTTATGTCCTTAGCCACTTTAAAACAAATGGAGCAGGTCAAAATTGTATGCCTAATCTAAAATAATAATTCTTTTGGCCATTAAAAGTTTTATTTTTGAACGGTTAACAGTTACATAAATGTCATAACATTAAATATTGAAATATTTTTATTGCATTTTAAAGACATATAAAACAGATAAATTCATTGACTTCAGTTTGATTCCCTTAAAGTTGAAAATTTATTTCTTAAATTATTCTACAGGATTAACAATATTAGAAAAATTGGAAAGCAACTGAGGAATTTTTGTAACGGATTATTTTTGTATTTCCAATATTGATTTACAGATACTTCAATTTAAGTAATCTTAAATTATTGTATCAAATGATTTGAGAGTAGTTCGAACGGTTTTCTATTTTTTTATATATGTTTTTCAAGCATTTCCATAAATAAGTTTTTCGTATTTTGGAGTATTTTGAAATTTTTCCAGCTGTTGAATTGTTGAGCTATAGATTTCTTTAAATCATATATAGTTATTTAAGTGCGTTTAATGAAATTGAATCATTCGACTACATTCACGAACATCGCTTTAAATATTTGACTACTATTATAACTACAATAAAAAGCGTACAAGTTTATAATACTCTCTGTAATATAAAAATAACTTAATTGGGTATAAAATATTAACAGTCAGTAAGAAATCATTTCGCATGTTTTTCCATTTCCTTCTAACCGAAATGGATTTAGATTTTTCCTTTTTATACGTGTTCTAAGAGCCATAAATGGCAATAACATCCTGAATAAAATAAATAGATTTTCTTATTTGGTCAAATGAACATTCCACTCGTAAAATGAATGCTTTAAATTTCTGTATGCAGGACATAATTGTTAAGCTAAGAATATATGTATGTATTCCGATAAAATAGTTATAAATAACCCTTAAAAAAGTAAATATACTTCTAGAGTACAAATCAACTCTAAATTTAATTTAAAACTGTGCTTGAATAAATAATTTCGTAGTCGGTTTAAAAAAGTTCGAAATCACAAAACTTTTGTTACAATTGGGGTCAAGTAATTTCGATCTTATTTCATGTACAATATTTTGTATTTTTAAACTTAAAATATCTTTAAAACGTACTTGATTTAAGTACAATTAAAACTTGATTCAAGTCCTTTTAATTCTGGAACTGAACTGAAATTATTCTGTGAAATATATTCTTAAGCTCTCAGTGCCAGTCGAACTGCTTCTAACAGAAAAGCAAGAACCACTTGGGAATTTTAAGCGTGCTAACGTTAAGTCTTAAAGTTATAAGAATCACTGCGGACGGCAGTCCGCGCTAGTGACGAAAGCAGCACGAAGGGTGCAAAAGGCGACTAGCATATATACACAGGAAAAATGGAAAATTTGCTATGACTGTCCGATCAGGTCGAGTTATACACCGATCGAAAGGTATCAATTTAACTTACAAATGTGCATATTAAGACTTTTGGAAACTCACCTGTTTCTTGAGATAAACAGGTGTAAGTGGGAGGGGCAAAATTTAAATGATTGGAGCCTTTTTGATTTTTTTTTTATATATAAATTATTTAAAAGTAAAATTTTTGTCAATCGGCACTGCGCAAAATATAAATATTTATTAGGTATGTGACGAGGGTCAAAAACTTTATTTTAAAATAATTTATGTGTAAAACTTAATATTATTCGTCACAAAATTGGATATCAGAAATTTTGGGGCATGAAAATGTTTTCGTCACTAGATTTTTATCTCGTCAAGAGGTTTTTTTTTATAAGAATTAATTTTACGAACTTAATCGGTGAGTCGAACCTGAGTCCGCAACTTAAATTAAGGGTTTTGGTACTCATTTCTAGTAATTTTAGAGCTTTACTTGACTCAAGATTCGTTGTGCTTATATCAAGATGGTCAGTACTTGGTTACAGAGTTTTAATGCTCATTTTCAGTAGCAAGTACTTACATCAAGTATACATTTTAAGTATCGAAAATACCTAATTCGAGATCATTCGAACTTAATTTGAGCATGGCTTTTTTTTACAGTGTACCTATTATGTAACACATGTGTATTATATTTAATATTTTAATTTTCTTTATTTGCATCCTCCGGTTTCTAATGCTTTTGCCTTTCATGTGCCTTAGAAAAACTTAAAAAAAAAACGAAAAAAAAAAAGCACAAAATGTGGCAGCCACATGGGCAATATGCAATCTGCAATATGCAACGTGCAACATGCAACGTGCAACGTGCAAGTTTAATGCATTTGTCAAATGGCAGCTCTGTTTGCATCTCTCTCTCTCTATGCAACTGCCGCCTGGCTGCAACATTTGCCATGTTGCACTTCCTGCTTATCGTGCAACCGCTTGAAATTGATCGCCATGCCGTTACCCCAACCCCTCCCTCATATAGCGGTAACATTGCCTGCTAACACCATTTTCCTTTTGCTGTTGCCGTCGTCATAGTTATTGCTGTTGTTGTTGTTGTTGGTTGCTGTTGCAGTTGTTACGTGAAAAACGAAAGTAAAACTCGCAACTGGCAAAATGACAACGACAACAACAACAACAACAACGACGACGACGACGACGACTTTGGTGCAACGTTGCCATTGTTGTTGTTGTTGTTGTACAAGTTGCAGTTGGCATTGTTAGTTAGTTGCCATTTTTCTCATTTTCATTACGCCGACTGATCGAATCAGTGAATGGGAAAAAACGGGATTTTCCAGGCGGCAGCAGCAACATTAGAAAAAAAAGAGACAAGACAACAACAACAAAAAACTGGAATGTGGCACACGGTCTGTTGTGGAGGTAAAGATCGACGTAGTCATCGTTGTTGTTGTTGCTGTTGTTGCCGTTGTTGTTGCTGTTGTTGTTGCTGCTGTTGCTGCCCACTGCTTGGTTGTTATGTCATACAAGGAAGCGAATTTGGCAGTGCACAAAGCGACGACGGCCAACAGTAACAACAACAGCTACAACAACAGCTACAGCAACAACAGCTACAACAACGGCAACAAAAACAGCGTTAACATTGTTGCAATCATTTGGACTTGGATGTGACTGTTGTAGCAGGAGTTGCCGATGTTGTTGCAGTAATTCTTGTTGTTGTTGCTGTTGTTGTTGACAACTTCTAACGTGGGCTCAAAACTGGCTGCGCCGCCTTGGACAAGTTTTCCTTTCAACAAACTGCAACAAATTGAAGCCTGCTAAACTGAAGCGAAGTTGCAACTAAAGTTGTTGCTGAAGTTGCTTTTAGAGTTCGTGATGCGGTTTTTGTTGTTGTTATTGTTGCTGTTGCTGTTGGTTTTTCACTTTTCATTGAACGTTTTTCTAGGTTTCCTGCTGCTTTTGGCGTTACTGGGTAAATGTTACATAATTTGCTAACCATTTTTGCCGTCAACTTTTCGAGAGCGATCCAACCGATCCGACTTGCAGAGGAGACGCCATCACGACAAGCGAGTTTTGTATACCCTGTAACTGTGCAATTTCATAGAAAGGTTGCCTTACCTTTTAGGCTTAGAATCTCCCAACATTTTGTAGAGTTTTTAAGGTTTTAAGAACCTCTGTATCAAAGTGCCATAGTTTACGACAGCGGTGGGCACGCAGTGGCTCCGGGAGCAGCGACTGCTCCCAACTTAGGTAGACTCTAATAGGGTTGTTGTTGTTGATGTTCATGTAGTGCTCCCGAACTCAGATTTCGTGCCCACCGCTGGTTTACAAACAAAATAATTATTTATTTATCATTTTGTTGAAACAAATTTAATGTCAAGTTGATAAAATAAATATAAATTTAAAAAATTATTTATTTTTTAATAGCTTCCATTATGAAAAATAGTGAAATAACACAATGAATGCACTTTTTTATAACTATTTTTACTCCAAACCGAACTTTTGTTTATGAACTGTTGTGTTCAATTGATTTCCACTAGTCCCTTTTGTTTTAGGTCTATAATATCACTTAATTGAAGGATCGTAAATACGAGTTATTAGTCGGAAAAAAATCAAACACAATAAAAAAATAACAGGGACATTGAGAAAATTTCACATACGTTATTTTTTTAAGGACTATCCAGGAAAAGGATAAATGTTTTATCTCCAATTTTTATGTTTTAAACAATTTGCAACATTTATTTTTTTATTTTAATTTTTATTTTAACAATTGCAAACAATTAAACATAAAACTTACTTCTCAATTTTCATTGTAAAAATCAGCTTATTTAATAATATTTTTTATAAAAGTTATAATCGTTATAAAATACTTAATTCATGCTAAAATTTAATGATAGATATACACAAAAAAAAAAAAGCCATTCTAAAATCAAGTTTGAAATACTTAATTTAAGCTCGCATTTTTTAAGTATGTATTCAGGATTAAACTGAATAATCAAGCCTGTATCGGGATTAAAATGGGAAAATACACATTTGCTGAGCGCGAGAGGAAAATTCTCTCTCGGCCTCTCTCATTTCAACCGGTCCGGTGGCTCAATGGTTAGAGTCGCCGACTCCAGTTTGAGAAAAATCTAGGTTCGACTCCCCGCGTCAATTAAAAAAAAAGGCAACATAAAAAAAATGTTAAAATCAAAATTTAAAAACAAAATGTTAAAAAAATTTTTAAAAAAATTTAAAAAAAAATTTAAAAAAAACATTTAAAAAAAAACTTCAAAAAAAAAAGTTAAAAAAAAAGTTTAAAAAAAAAAGTTTAAATGTAACGAAAAACATTATAATTAATAAAATTGTTTAGCCTGAATTTAAGAATTTCAAGATTGAATTCAAGATTAAAAAATCAAGTATTTCATACTTGGTTTAAGTAAATCCGAGATTACCCCAGTTCTGACGACGTTTCGGATTGAATCCGAAAAATATACAAATCATTGAAAGATAAGTAATTATATTTTATTTCGACCAAACCATTCTTTTTTTTAAAAGGACTCCAGTGCGGAGCATTCGATTTAAGAGGTTCACTTTATCATTCTATATTGTAAACACTTTCATTAGATTAGAAAATCATTGCAGGGTATCGTTAAGTCAAAGTTAAGCAACATCTTTCTTGATGTTGCTACAGTTGTTGTTGTTGTGGCGTGCCCAAAAGCAATGCTTGACTCGCCCACACACACACACACACACACACACACACACACACAGACACACGGACAGGCACATAGGGAACGCCACGCCCCCATTTGATGTTGGCGCATTGTGTGGCAAATTCATCTAACAGCGATTGCAGTCAATGAACTTTAACTGCAAATTTAGATCAGAATTGAAGAGTCACTAGAGTAGATCTCAGTACAACACATACACACACACACACACACACACATGCACGCACACACACTCATCTATATACTGACCATGGCCCTGCCCAGTTATGGGCAACAAAACTGCGACTTTGACTTCAAATTGAGCTCACGCGCTTCCCTCTCTTTCGCTTCTCTTCCCTCACCTCACCTCACCTCACCTCACCTCACCTCACCTCACCTCACCCGCCTCTCTTGATCCCTTCTCACTTCTCGCTTTGCATTTAATGGGCAAATAGCAATTAAAATGTCAAAAGCGTGCACAAAAGGAGAAAGTGAAAAAAGTGCAAATTTTATTTTATTTTATTTTGTTTTATTTTTGCTTTATTTCATATATATTTGCTGTACTTTTTTTTATGTTTTGTTTTGTTTTTTTTTTAGTTGTACTTTATTTGCGGCTTTTGTTGTATTTTGCACTTTAACAATTACAATTTAAAAACTTAAAATGCGCGACAGGCGACGCGACGCATCGACGCATGGAATGCGTTAATAGGGGGATGAAGGAGGGGTGAAGGGCTGTAGGGGATGTGCAGGGAAGGGGTTACAGTTATGGGTGTGTGTGTGTGTGTGTTGCCTTTGAACTTGCCAGAAATACGGAGCGTATGCGTAATATTCTTTCAAAGCGCGACAACAACAACAACTGTGGAAATGCAAAAGCCAGAGGAACAAAAACAACAACAACAATTGTTAACAACAATTGTTATAAGTAATAGTAGGTAATTGTAATAGCAACAATAATCATAATAAACAATTGAACAACTTTCACTTGGCGCTTGAATTCAACGCACGACGCAATTCAAACGTCCATCTATTAGTGTTTTTGTGTGTGTGTATGTGTGTGTGTGTGTATGTGTGTGTTTATGTGTGTGTAGGTGGTTGAGTATGCACGCCCCTGCACAATGACAAACATCGTTACAGGGTAACAAAAAATAAAATACAATATAATAAAATAGCATAAAAAGTATAGCAAAATTTGCCTATGCGCAAAATGAGCAATTGAAATGCGAATCACATTGACAATAGATATAGAGATAGAGATAGTAATAGTGAAAGAGAGAGAGAGTAAGATAGAGGGAGAAAGAGAGAGAGAGAGAGATAGAAAAGATCCAACTAATGCTAAACTCAGTTTATAAGCAGGGAGAAATAAAAAGACACATATAAAAAACATTCTAAAATTATCAATTTTTTATGAACACATATATTCAGGATATTGTTGTTAAATTGACACAATATGCATAATTAAAAAATAGTCAAAAGAAACCTAATTTCACTGAATCAATTAATAAAAAGCATACATTTTAAAAATAAAAAGCTCTGATAATCATAAAATTTGAAAGTAGGAATTGAATAATCTTACTTAAATCATTTATTTCCTACTTGAATTAAGAAATTTCGAGATTGTCAAGCAATTGGCAGAGTTTGAGATTGATTTTAATCCGGAATTTCTGTTCTTTCTTTGTTTGTTTGTGTATATATAAGTATATACTACTGTACTACTACGCTGGTGATCAATAGAACAAGCAATTCTTAGCACCCTTTTGCACATTCACTTAATAGATCAACACCTTTGGCTGTTTTTCATTTTATCTTTTAAAAAATTATGAATTATAAAACATATCCCAAATAATATGAATTAGGTATCACATTCACAGATTCATTAATTTCTTTCAAAAAATTTAAAGATACATAAATAAATAATTATCAGGGATGCCACAGAAATCGCTTTCGCTTGAATTTCACCCCAATTTCATTTTGCTGTGCCACAGGTCAATTCGCAGAATAATTTTACGCGAAATAAACTAGCGCTAAATCCGCTGACGTCCGATGCTGCCACTTAGTTCGATTTAGATTCTCGAAGTCAGGGACAGCGATGCCACATTTTTTAGTCAGAATTCGAAGTAAGGTATTTAAAATATATATATGGAACCACTTCTGTTTTCTTTAAATTAAGCATGCAAAAAATAGCTTTTTTGAGGTAAATCAAGTTTTACCAAAAAAAAACCTTTAACTTATTGTGCAATTTGTGAAAACATTTTTCACGAAGAGTTGCCAGACTAATGGCAGACAGTCGCTAGAGTTGTCGAGTAACTTTTATTTTGTCGCGCCAATTGCTTTTAAATTTTTTGTAGCTAAACAAAGTCAATTATAATATAAAAGAATTAAATTATATAAATTAAATAAGAAAAAAATTAAAAACTTTTAGTTCTGCAATGATAAACCTAAAAAAGTTGCTAGACTAACCCCTGGATAATATAATCTGAGAAGGTGTCAGCCCTTAGCAGCCTACTTCGAAAAGGTTGGTGAAATTGCTAAAAAAACATTACATAATTCAAAGCTCTGTGGCACCTCGAAAATTTCCGTGCGGAAATGCTTTCTGCGGAATTCTAATTCGCTTGCGATTTCTGTGGCACGCCTGTATATTTAATTACAAATACTTTAGTTGAGAATAACTTAAAATATTCCCATAAATAAAATGATCTTATTGTGGAGTATTTTGAAACTAATTAAATTTGTGTACAGCGACTCGATTGAAGTCGAATTATTCAAAGCTATTTGGTATTTTTGCATTTATAAGTGACGTACTTTGACTAATTTCTTATTGAAATGTTGACCAAAGGTTGACAATTTTCCAATTACACGTATTTGTTATCAAATGCCAAATGTCGAATAGAAACTCTGAATGAACCAAACCTTAATGAAAAGGAGTTGGGAAAGAAGTATTGGAAATCAGGATGCGATCTGAGGTCGCCTGTTGAGCACGAAGGAAGGCTCAAATACATGTGCAATGTACAATGTACATATCATAACTTGCAACAAATTGTAACGCTGCTGAAGCTCCTTCTGCCGTCGTTGTCGTTGTTGTTGTCGTTGTCGTTGTCAATGCCATTTGGACTGTCGTGGCACAGTTACGAGCATGTGCTCAACAAACATTCATACCGTACAGTAGTCATAACAATTGTTTGACTGCGATTTGCGGTTGCCTCCTGCGGCCTGGCCAGCAAATCATGCGGAATGCCACACGGAGCATGCAACGCGACGACGACGACGAGTGGCAACATTTGCCACTAACTCTTGCCCACCTTATTGCCTCCTGTGAATGTCCTTGGACTCATCGTGCCGCTGTGCAGCGGTACGTTGAACTCTCGACTCACGTTGCCTTGGAAATTGCTGCAAAACACACACATTCACACACACACAGACGCACACACAAATATTCACTGTTTATGCCATGAAATTCACGATTCATAAATACAACTGCACAGAGATGTCAAACATATGTAGCTTAAAAATGCAGTTCATTTTTTAAATTGTTTATATTGTTTTTGTAATCTTTTAAACTGATCAAATTGTTGATTAAAAAATAGTTAGGTTTATCTCAACAGGATACATTTCTGTTAAGTTTTTTTTTGTTTTTTTACATTGAAATAAATGTTAGATTGTATTTTGGTATTTACTTGTATATAATAACCGAAATAGAACCTTACCGGAACCGGAACTGGAATCGGAATCGATATTTGTTTCGGTTTCAATCAGGGACCGTAATTATTATAAGCAATATTATAAAAATTACATAGTAATGATTATTTAAAAATTTGTAGGGAATTTCTTCAATGATAATAATTTAATTTGAGCGAAAAAATAAAACTTACAAATAATCATTATTTATGATTTTTATTTTTTTATTTCACTCAAAATAAAACTTATTTTTAAAAATGTTTACGTAATCATTTTAAATAATTTTTTTTTACGTTAAATGAGTCCACTGGGTTTCTTTTAAAGGCACATGGGCATTTCCACATTTTGATCAAAAATTCACATCTATTGAAATTTTCTTCCAGAAATGTATTTAAGTTATTCAAAGAAATACAGTCGAACTTCCCTAACTCGAATCACCATTATTCCAAGAAAAAGTTCGAGTTAGGGAGACTTCGAGTTAGGGAATCTTTTTTTTTTAGTTTTTTAAATGAAACTACAATTTCATTCACTCATAAATACATATCAAAAAAATTCTAGTTTGTTCAAGACCTGTCGATATTCTCAAAAATAGGTTTTATCGTTCTTTTGCTGTATCCAGAAGAAGTTCCCGATTCAAAGGACATAATTAATTTTCCATTTTTAATATAATGAAAGCTGTTTTTTATGAGATTTTTCATTTTTTCAGCCACTTCAATTTTTTTGGTCCACTTTTATATATTTTATTATTTTTTTGTTCGAGTTAAGGAGATTTTCGAGTTACGGAAGTTCGAGTTAGGGAAGCAGAATTGTATGAAATTTGCTCAGTAAACGCTATTGCCACTCGATTTAGTTCGACTTAGAGAAAATTCGAGTTAGAGAAGTTCGAGCTAGAGAAGTTAGACTGTATATTGAAAGTTTAATTTAAATAAGTTTTTCGGGCTGTTTTGGATATATAATTAAAAAATAGAGAGACAGAAAGAACATAAAAATAGTGATGGTAAAAAATGTGCGAATTTACGTCAAATTGAATTAAAAAAAAAGTGCAAGTCATCTTTGAAAAAAATCATAACCATTTTTAAGAGGCATCAATGCACAAGAGTTTAAAATTAGTTGCATTAAAATATTGCCTCTGGATTCGCTGAAATTGGCGTTTGAATTGGTTGACCTCACAAATCACTTCCATTTCGTGTCCCGTGCGAATCTCTTAAATTTTTTTTAATTATCTTAAAAATTAAAAATTACCCAAAATCAATCTTTGCACCAATGAAAGAGCTAATCAATTGCTATATGTTAAGCACTTCATCAGAAAAAAAAACGTTTCCTTTTTACCGTTTTTTTACTTTAAATGGAGTTTGGAAATGCCCATATGCAAAAATATTTGGGGAAAATCCTACACAAAAAGTTTTATTTTGAGCGATAAAACTCATTAATAATGATTATTGTGAGTTTTATTTTTTTTGCTCAAATTTAATCATTATCATTATTTTATTGTATATTATGTATTCTATGTATACAATATTGTATGTATTCTAGTCATTGATTTTTTGATGTAAAATAATTTCAATAATCATTATTTGCGGTGCCTGGTTTCAATATTTCGTGTAAGTTTCATGGTCAAATTCATGTTGTTTTGCACGCATAAACGCAAAATGTAGGACAATAGGAAAATTGATAAGGGGCAGCTCCTGCGCAGTACGTGCTACATACTTACTATATATTCTATATATATATATAAACGTATATATTAGGGTGTCCCTTATTTGGTCAAAGTCAATATTTTTAAGCGCATACGGGCTAGTTCTGTTCATTAGGTCCTAAAGCACTCAGAAATAAATTTTTACCTCAATCGGAGTATGATAACCCGTGCCGACTTGGATCGGAAAATTTAAAGATTATATGGGACAAAAAAATTTTTTTTTTTTTTTTTAATTTTTTATTTTTTTATTTTGTTTATTAGGTCCTAAAGAACTCAAAACCAAGTTTTCACCTTAATCGGAGTACGATAACCCATTCAAATTTGCATCGAAACATGAAAAAACAGTATTTTAACACTGATTATACATTTTTCGATGATTTTTCATGTTTCGATGCAAATTTGAATGGGTTATCGTACTCCGATTAAGGTGAAAACTTGGTTTTGAGTTCTTTAGGACCTAATAAACAAAATAAAAAAATAAAAAATTAAAAAAAAAAAAAAATTTTTTTTGTCCCATATAATCTTTAAATTTTCCGATCCAAGTCGGCACGGGTTATCATACTCCGATTGAGGTAAAAATTTATTTCTGAGTGCTTTAGGACCTAATGAACAGAACTAGCCCATATGCGTTTAAAAATATTGACTTTGACCAAATAAGGGACACCCTAGTATATATATGTATATATAAATAGAAGCGCGACGCACGGACAACGTTTGGCAACGTGTGGCAGGTCAGTGCTGGGGAAAGCTTTTGCCGCGGCAGCTGCTCCTGACCTACCATCAGCATTTTAGCTTTGTCCTCGTCCTGTTCTGTTCTGTTTGGTTCTGTTCTGTGCTGCTCTGTTCGCTGTGCAGCAGCGCTGCAATCTCCCCATTTCCCTTGCCCCTTTCCCCTTGCCCAATTCCTGACCAGCACAATGCGACTGCATGTCTGCATGTATCTGTGCATGTGTGTATGTGTGCGTGTGTGTGTGAGTTTGTTTTGCGCCCAAGTGCAAGTTCAATCTATGAATTTCAACGGATTCTGTGTACGGCCCCGACCCCAGTCCCAGTCACAATTTCTCTCTTTCTCGCCCTTCCTCACGGCTTCCCTCTATCACTCTTCTCTCTGTCTCTGTCTCTGTCTCTTGCCTATTGTAGTGGTGGTTGTAAATGTCCTTGCCAAAATGCAAAGTTCACAACTAGCGCACAACAACAACAACAACAATAAGAGAAGAAAAAGGAAGAACGAGGAAGCTCCAAAACAGTTTTCATCATTTATCATCACATCAATCTGCAAAATTCGTAGAAGACATTTATACTAATATACATATAGTACATAAACAGAATAAAATATGAAATAGTTATCTGCATATATTTATCGATAAATAATGGAGTGTTTTAATAACAAACCTAAATCAATCTGCAAAATTCCAAGAAGATATTTCTATGGATCCGTAAATATAATGAAATATTCGCCTATAACTGCCCAGGCCCAGCCTTTCTCCTTACAACTTACTATGTACAATTTATAATTATAATAAATGGTTTATACAGTGTGCCGTTAATATCTTCATACAGCATAAATTTGTCAAGTTTGCGTATAATGAAGAGGTTTTGATGTGGGTTTTTTATATTAATCTTTTATTCACTTAAATTTCGTTGTTATGACACAAAATTTCTTTAACCCATTAAGAACCCATCAAAAATTTTGAATTTTAAAAAAAGTCTTTTTTTTTTTTAAATATTTATTAAAAATCAAGTATTTCATACTTGGTTTAAGAAAATCCGAGATTACCCCACTTCTGACATCGTTGCGGATTGAATTCGGGCTAAATATGCCGGATTATTTTTTTTTGTGTAGTTTCAGCCCTAAGGAGTAAAGTGTTTTCCTGCCCAGTTTTAATCAGTGTGACTGAAATGTTACTCAATTTATTCGTATGTTTACTCATATAATAATTACATGTATATTTTGTTGTTTCATGATCTTGATTTTGGGTTAGATAAGAGTAGTCCAACAAGTGTTTACGAGTATATCTACCAATCAGTGTGACCCTATGTATGATCAATTGACTGACAGACTTCTGTTTCTACTTTCTGTTTCGCATCTTTTAAATTCTTAACATAAAGATCAATTTCCCACTGTCTGTTGCCGATCAGATCAGATCAGTAATAGCAGAAAGACAACAAAAACAACAACAAGTCGACTAGTTCTAGCTCAGTGTCTGAGTCTTTAGAACGTCCGGCGTCTGCGTTTTACGATTCGATGTTAAGTTCAATGTTGAAATTAGCATAAACTACCGTTAATTGCATTAGCATTAGTCTGGTCCGCTAACACCGCTAACACCGCACTATGGACAAAATATCGAAATTTTTGCATAAACTCTAAATATAAATATAGGGAATTTGGCATGTGATTTAGACTTATTTCGAATTTCTTAAAAAATGTAATATACCTAAATAGAATCTCGATGTACAATTGCACAATAAAACGCAAACTCTAAAAATCACTACACAGAAAAAAAATGCCATTCTTAAATCAAGTATAAAATACTTAATTTAAGCTCGCATTTTTTAAGTATGTATTTAGGACTAAGCTGAATAATCAAGCCTGAATCGGGATTAAAATGGGAAAATACACATTTGCTGAGCGCGAGAGGAAAATTCTCTCTCGGCCTCTCTCATTTTAACCTGTCCGGTGGCTCAATGGTTAGAGTCGCCGACTCCAGTTTGAAAAAAATCTAGGTTCAATTCCCCCCGTCAATTAAAAAAAAAAAAGCTAAAAATAAAAAAATGTTAGAAAAATATTAAATAAAATATCTATTCAAAAAAATAAATGTTAAAAAAAAACGTTTAAAAAAAAAACGTATAAAAAAAAAAATTTAAAAAAATAAAGTTTAAATGTAACGAAAAACATTATAATTAATAAACAAATTTTAGCCTGAATTTAAGTATTTCAGGATTGACTTCGGGATTGAAAAAATCAAGTATTTCATACTTGGCTTAAGAAAATCCAAGATTACCCCACTTCTGACATCGTTTCGGATTGAATTGAATTTATCCATATTTACACTATTTTGTAATTTTCACAAAACAAACACAATTCGCTCTGAAAGTTGCAATTATTTTTCCTGCTCTTTTTCAGTTGAATCAGCTGACTTTCAGCGACCTTCAAATATTAAGGGCAGTCCCAAATAATCTAAGAAACAAATTATCTTTGCTTTCTCTGGAGTATTTAGATTTGGGAAATCAAAAATTTTTGAATGTACATAACAGAAGAAAATTGTTCCCATAGTGCACCGCCGACAACATCAGCGTCGTGTGTAACCGTCTTGTCACCGGCATCGACGTCGGCAACGCTCGTTGTCCGTCGTCCGTCGTCGCCTCTCCCACGATCGCCGCTCGATCGATTGCCGACATTCAATTGCACTGTTTTTTATGGCGCATTCTTTGCGCATATATCATAACAGCAGCACCTACGATCGATACGGCGCTGCGATCGGAGAGCAGAGATCGTAGCAGTTATCCTTGAGTAGTTAGTGAGTTGCGCGTTGCGCATACGCTCCGTTGTCGCTGAGCTAAATCCATCGCCAGATTGCCGGCGATCGGCGATGATCATATAATTGATCATGATCGTAAATTATCAACGACAACAAAATTTTTAACATCTGTTGTTGTTGCTGTTGCTGACGGTGTGTCTAGAATGTGTATGTGTGTGTGTGTGTGTTTGTTTTTTAATTTTCACAATCAAATTACAGTTAGTTTAGTTGACAATTGTTGCGATTAATTTAATTATTATTTATTTTATAATACTTTCAGTAGGTATATAAATATTATTCTTATTTACACACTCAAATAAATTTATTGTAAACTCAATTAAAGGTCATTATTAGTTGTATGAAAAATACCAATAAATAATTTGTTTAAATTTGTAATGAATTTACTGCAGCCGATTTATGTGACCCCGAAATAAAGAAAATTAAATGAAAATTTCAGACATGAAAATCTTGAAGTAAGAAAACACATCTTGATTCTAAGAACATTTCAATTAAGACCAAGTTCTTATTTTTAAGATCATAACAATAAAACTAATTATTTTTATTTAAGATTATATGTTCTTATTTATGACCAAAAGGTTTTGAATACTCAAGACAAAAAATCTCAAATATAGATTAAGCTTCTAAACAATTTAAGAAGCATGAAGTAAGTTTAAGTTAACTTGAGGTCTAGTAATGTCGATATGACACCAAACAACAAACAACAACTGGACCAGCGATCCAGCCTAATGTCATCTTTGAAACGCCAGAACCAGTTGTGAATTATAAGTCTCAAAAAGTGACAAAACTTTAAGATTTTTGTTCTTATTTAAAGAGAAAAAGATCTAAGATATAAGATTTTTATTCTTTATTAAGAACTTAAGATTTTTTAGAATAATATTCTTAGTTTTAGTAATTTGGTCATAAAATGATCTTATATTAAGAATTTAATATTTAAATTTGAGAATTTTATTCTTATATTAAGAACTTACGACTTTCAAGATTAATATTCTTTGTTTTGGTAATTTGGTCTTAAAATATTCTTATTTCAAGAACGAAATATTTAAGATGAATGTTCTTGATTTTAGATAGTGGTCTTTTTTTTCAGTGTACAAATGAAAATTCAAAGATTAATTGATTGAAAATGTTGCCTGAGAGTTCAGTAGACAGACAAATTTTTGGAGTTGTCTTGTTTTGTCAGTATTTGCATTTAAAACTTTATTTTATATAGTCAGAAAACTCTAGATAATCTGGAGCAATTCTAATGGAAATAACGTTCAACTATTGCGACTTAGTGTGCGTGTGTGCATGTGTGTGTGTTTGTGTGTATGTGTGTGTGCTATTCCCATTATCGTGACAACTTATTAGTTTTGTGGGCCAATTCTGACACTTGATAGATATCTATGTACCACATACATATCTAGTATCTGTATAGTATGTATATATATATATATATATTGTATTATAAAGTAAAACAAAGGATCTCTAGTTAGATCATATGTTTGTTTGCTTCTCTGTTTGTTTGTTTGATGTTGTTATTGTTACTGTTGTTGTTCCCCCCAAAAGAAAGCAAGAGCAAATAGAGAAAAACATATAGAGTACATGGGAGAGTGAGAGTGAGAGAGAGAGAGAGAGAGGAGGAGCGAGAAAGATAGACAGCGGAATATATTTCGTACGTAAAATAGTTTGACCCAGATTTCAAATGGTTTCGTCTTATATTCTTTTTTTGTTTTTATCTTTGAAAAATTATGTATTTCATTTGGTTGGATGCCCTACACTATGTGCACCGAGGCATATTCGCTTGCCACAGCCGATGATCGTGCCACTTGTGGGCGGGGCTGTGTAGGGCGTAAAGCTAACACAGATGCCCGCTAGCAATTTTATGTTCATATGTTTTTTATTGTATGTTTGTTTGTTGTTCTATTTGGTTTTTTGTTGTTGTTGCTATTGCCTTATGCCGGGTGCGAAGAATATGAACAAATACACAGACTGAGAGAGAGAGAGAGAGAAAGAGAGAGTGAGAGAGAGAGAGAGTGAAAGAGCGCCAAAAGGCAAACAACAATTTTTTAAAATTTGTTTAACTTTTTGTTGCTGTTGTTGATTTAGAACCTGAAAGTGAGAGAAATGAAAGAAAGAAAGAAAGGGAGAAAGAAGCAAAGAGGCCAACAACAACAAGCGATAGAAAAATTTAGACTCGATGACTGCCGATAAGATAAAAAACACTCATAAAAAAAAAACGCACCAAATAATAAAATAGAAAGAAGAAAAAAAAAAAGAAGGCAAACAAATTTTGTTGTTGTTGCTGTTGTTTTTGTTTCTTGCTATTTCGAAACGTTGCGGATGACGATGGCGACCTACTTGTTGGATGTGTGGGCGTGTGGCATTCGACACGGGGGCGGGGCGGGGGAGGGCTAGATAGAGAGGGGTATCTACATATGTATGTTGGGGTAGTGGCTGTTGTTGTTGTTGCTGTTGTTCCCTACCACTGTTCAAAAATGATTGTAAACAAAAATAAACCTTCAACTTGATACGCGTCCAGGGATGTGTTGAAGGTGCCCCACACACAAACACACACACACACACACGCAGATAACACATACATATGTATGTATGTCGTGTGTATTTATGTCTAGAAATATTTCCATATACCAAAATAAAAAAAAATAGAAATGAGCAAACAGTCGCCTTAGCTTTGCGTAGATCATTCTATGTATTTTTTTTTAAATGTACCTTTGGTAATTAGTGTTGCCCATATTTCCCTCTCGCTCTGGCATTTTGTCTGTCGTTGTACGGGATATAGGTCACTAGCAAACATAAATAACATCCCAAACATAGGCTGCCTAAATGCACTGAGAAAAATGTGGCAAATGGTTTTTATCGATTTACAATTCAATATAATTAATATTTGTGATGTAAATCAATCGAGTTAGCAATTCGAGATGTTAAAACATCAATGTATTTATTTTTAAATTTTATACTGTCTCGGTTAAAGTGAGCCTAAGCTTATCATATTCAAAATTGTGTGTCATCTACACAGACAAAAAAATGCCATTCTAATATCAAGTATAAAATACTTAATTTAAGCTCGCATTTTTTAAGCATGTATTCAGGATTAAGCTGTATAATCAAGCCTGTATCGGGATTAAAATGGGAAAATACACATTTGCTGAGCGCGAGAGGAAAATTCTCTCTCGGCCTCTCTCATTTCAACCGGTCCGGTGGCTCAATGGTTAGAGTGGCCGACTCTAGTTTGAAAAAAATCTGGGTTCGATTCCCCCCGTCATTTAAAAAAAGGTAAAAATAAAAAAATCTTAAAAAAAATGTTAAAAAAAATTTAAAAAAAAAATATCTATTAAAAAAAAAAAAGTTAAAAAATAAACGTTTAGAAAAAAAATCTTAAAAAAAAAAATTTAAAAAAAAAGTTTAAATGTAACGAAAAACATTATAATTAATAAAAATTTTTAGCCTGAATTTAAGAATTTGGTTTAAGAAAATCCAAGATTACTCCACTTCTGACATCGTTTCGGATTGAGTCCGGGCTAAATATCCCGGATTTTTTTTTCTGTGTAGAGATATCATGTGGGGTATGTCCGACTAGATTAATTATAAACCTAGCACAAACTCCACTTAAGCTAGTTCTAAATTGCACAATTATTGGGTATATCCGATTGTGTATGCCCTCGAATCAACGAAGAATCCTAAATCATTTTAAAACAAATTTGATAAATAAATTGATTTTTAAATTAGATTTAATGTGTATAAAACATATTTTTATTTTAGATTTGACTGTTTGAATGTCGAGCATGTTGCATGTTGTTGTTTATTTTCTAGGGTATTGAGATTTATATTTTTCTCTCAGTGTCTATGATTATTTTGAAGTGTTTCTCGTTTCCCTTGGAGATAAGTCGAAGTATTCACATGCCGCACATCACAGCTGCCAGTTGCACATCCACCCACACACACACACACACACGCACACACACACACACACATACACACCTCGAAACACACACACACACATGCAATTTCAAGTTCTTGGCCCAGCGCCCGTCGCCTGTCAATGCTGATGAGATGATGTATGTTGTTGTTGTACTTCTTGTTCTTGTTCTTTTTCGTTAAGAGCGGGGGGAGGGGGGGAATCGATCTTAGTCTTTATGGATTTCATATTGTTGTTGTTGTTGTTGTTCTCTAGCTGTCATTTAATGTCCGACTGTCGACGCAACTGTCAAAATTGACCTAAAAATGAAAAAAAGCTAAACGAGAATTCGAATTCGAATTTAGAAAAGCGCAGCAAAGCAGCAACAAAAAACAAATAACAAAAAACAGCACCGGGGAAACTTGATAGCTGCTAGCACTACCTGAAATCCCCCTAGGTCTCTTGGTTGCCCCCCCTGTCAACGCGCAACGTGCCAGAAATCGGAGATAAGAATATGGAGCAAGTCAAGCCAAATGGTCACCCAATTTTGAAATGAATTATTTGAAGAGCCCCGATAGAATATCCAAACTGCATTGCATAACGTAACTAGTTTTGGTCTACATACACAGAAAAAAAAAAGCCATTCTAAAATCAAGCCTAAAATACTTAATTTAAGCCTGCATTTTTTAAGTATGTTTTCAGGATTAAGCTGAACAATCAAGTCTATATCGGGATTAAAATGGGAAAATAAGCCCAAATTACTTGATTCTCTCTCGGCCTCTCTCATTTCAACTGGTCCGGTGGCTCAGTGGTTAGAGTTGCCGACCTGTTTGATAAAAAAAAATTTTAAATAAAGTTTAAAAATTTAAAAACCAAAAAAAATTTATTAAAAAAAAAAAATTTTAAATAAGAATAAAAATAAAAAAAAGAACAAAAAAAAATGTTAAAAAAAAGTTTAAAAAAAACTTTTTTTTTTTGTTTTGTTTCAAGAATTTTTCGGATTGAATTCGGGATTGAAAAATCAAGTATTTCATACTTGGTTTAAGAAAATCCGAGATTACCCCACTTCTGACATCGTTTCGGATTGAATTCGGGCTGAATATCCCGTGTTTTTTTTTCTGTATACAAGTAAATCGAATATTTCTAACAATATATCACGCAATTTAAATTAACTTTTTTCTAACGTCAACTACTTTAACCTTTTTTTACTTGCAGTTCTTAGAGGGAATGACGCAGGCATTTCTTTTGCAGCGTTGGACTTTCGTTTTATAAGGTGAGTAAAGCACATAGGCAAATTTTAAAAAATACTCTTTTGAAAAAATTATCATAGTTTCTAGGTTAAGCAAATGCAATGCGTCAACTTGATTATTAAACTGAAAATGACCAAATTGGGAAAAGGGAATTAAATATACAGGAAACACTAGGAAACTTGTAATTAGGTTTTCCTATATGTTTCTAAAATCAAAAGTAGCAAAAATAATTAAAAGCAGCGGTGGGCAGGATGTCTGAATTCGGGAGCACTACAACAACAACAACCCTATTAGAGTCTAACTAAGTTGGGAGCAGCCGCTGCTCCCGGAGCCACTACGTGCCCACCGCTGATTTAAAGCATTAAAACGAGGAAAATCTGAAATTGAATGTTTTTTATATAATTTTGCATTTTAGAGAAACAAATTCATATATTGATTAGTACAACTCAAAAGGCTTTGAACAAAATGAAAATTCAAGCGGATTCAGAGCAACTTTTTCATAATATATATTGAAAAATAAGTTTATTGATTTTCGTATACTTTTTTACCTTATTTTCCTCACTATTTTGATTTCTACAAGTTTTCAATTGAAATTTAAATGAGGTATGCATTCTATTGATGTTTTTACTATCATTGAGGATCATTGATTATGATATATGTACATCACTAACAATCGATTAAGATTGTGAAAATTAAATTGAAATTGTATACACTCATATCTGTATATTCACATACAAATTATGCTGCTCAGATTTGAATTGGAACTTATTTAATTCGGCTTAGAATATTAATCTTAAAAGTAACAAAAAATGAAGAAAAATGAAACATTAATAAATGCAATATAATAATAATACAGAAATATGGACAGCACTCTCTACGATCTATTTAAGCTATATAGTTAACACTGTACTTCGTATGTGTGAACATAAACATGCAACAACAACAACAACAACAACAAGAATGTGTGAGTGTGTATGTTTGTGGGTCTTATGTACAAATATCTATGACCCAGAAACATTACGCGAGTGGCTCGCAAAACAATAATAACAATTACAATAACAATAACAATATCAGTAACAATAGCAATAATAATAACAACAATAACAACAACAAATAAAGTGTCAGCATTTTGCACTTTACTACAACAAAAACAAAAGCTCGTACACCTCTCAGAGTCATGGGCTTCTCTCACACTCGTCTGTGACTGTGACTTCAATTCGAATTGCGAATTCGATTTCGATTTCGATTTAGAGTTTCGGGTCGACTCTCAACTGTCGACTGTCACCTCTGCCCTGCCCCTGCCCCTGCCCAGCCCTTCCCTTTTATGCTTTTCCACTTGACATTTGTTTAGAGCCAGAAAACCAAAAATAAAAAACCGCCAATTTGATCGAATTTTGGGCAACAACAATACAAGAAAAGTGCCGTTAAGCCAGCTCTGCTGTTGTTTTTCTTCTACCACATTCTACAAAGCGGCACACAGCACACCACACCCCATACCGCAATGCCTCCCCCCTTGGTCGAAGTCGTTGTCTACCCCGACAACGTCTGTCGCAATGGTGGCGTATACGGATCTTGTTGTTATTGCTGTTGCTGCTGTGTTGTTGTTGTTATTGCTAATGTTGTTGCTGCTGTTGTTGCTGTTGTTATTCTGCCAGCCTATTGTTGCTGCTGTTGTTGTTCAGCTGGCTGTTGGGGTTTTTATGCAAATGGCGTTCAAGGATTTTTGTGTGAAAGTTGTTGAACCTCATGACTGGCAATTAGAGTGCAACTGCAACTTGTGTGCATTTTATAGAGTATGTAAATATTTATGATGTCTCTACTTCTAGCTGTGTGTGAGTGTGTGTGTGTTTACATTTCTATGTGTGCGTTTTATAATTATAATAGATCTAATGAGTCAAGAGAATTGATAACACAACTTACACGTTAACTCACAAATTTCGTTCGGCTTTCAGCTGATCGTTTCTATTATCACAATTGATTCCCAATATTTGTAGCTCATAAAACTGAATAAAGGATTTACTTTGAATTAAATAGTATTATTATTTTATATTTTCTTAACCCAAACAATTAATTCTAAAACAAATAAATAAAATACGAAAGTTACAATAAGAAAATGATCAAGAGCTTTTCGTTTTTACGTAATGTGAGTAATGAGTTAAGTAATAAACTAAACTTATATTGAAATTATTGAAGATAAAAGAAAAATTATCGAGAACTTTTCGTTTTTACACCAAGTGAATTATTTTCGATAGTTGGTCATGTTGATGGATAATTCATATACATAAGTAAGTATATGTATGTATGTATGTTTACATATGTATGTACGTTATGTGTATCTATGACAACTAAAAGGTGCCAAACAACGAAAGCATTGATGGCAATTGGCTCAGATCCCAGGCGACTTTTAAGTAAGCATAGAACAACACACACATTTATGCATTTTTTGTATGTGTGTAAGCGTGCGTGTGTGTGTGTGTGTGTGTGTGCATTTCCAGTATCATCCAAGGATATTTTGGCTGCACTGAGTCCACATGACCTTCTAAAGTTGGTTGACTCGCGCCCCAAAAACAGCGAACGGGGCAACGCAGCATGGAGGGGGGGAAGCTGTTCTGCCAGGGACGAAGCGGGGTCACTGAGTCCGGGTAGCAGATGACGGCAACTTTGATTAAGCAACAGCTCTGCAAAAGTTGACAAGTGTCGGGCCAGTGAGAGAGAGAGAGAGAGAGAGAGTGGAGCGGGTAAACGGTTGCGGTTGTGCAGAAGAGGGGCGAGCAATGTCTATGATGCAAGCAGCAGCAAGCAGCCAAACGAGAGAACGAGTGAGTGCCAGAGTGGGAGAGAGCAAGAGCGAAAGAGCGAAAGAGAGAGAGACGCACAGGGAGCAATAGAGAGAGCAAGAGTGCACTTGACGAAGCCGTTAGAAGCCAACAGACAACAGACAACAGGCAAGAGCCAAGAGCAAATGGCAAATGGCAGTTAGCAAAATTGCAACTGCAGCAGTGGCAACAAAATAGAAAAAAAAAACAACAAGAGCGGCAGCTTTTGGGGCTAAGGAAAACCCCACGCGCGTCGTCGTCGTCGCTGCTCGGGTTCTGCTGCTCTGTGCAGCGACTCTCGCTAGTTTTGGTCTCAGTTTCGGTTTCTGTTTCTGTTGCTGTTGCTGTTTCGGTTTCTGTTTCGTTTGCTGTCGCTGCAACCATTTGACAATTTCGCTGCCGTTGCTGCCAGTTGCACATTTCCGTTATATCCGCCAGACCGCCGTGCAACAGCAGCGCTCGGTTGGCCAGCAGCCGCTTGGCATAAATTCGTACAGTGCGTGTCACGCTGCGTATAAGTATCGAAGCCAAAAAAAAAAAAACAAAAAATAAAACACAACACAACAAAACAGCAAACAACAACAAAATACCAAAAACTAAAAGAAAAAAAAAAACAAAATGAACACAACAACAAATAATAAAAAGAGCGAAAACAACTTGAACAACTTCTACTTGAAGCACTTGTAGCACGGCAGCAACAACAACAGCATAAACAACAACAAAAAACAACTGCAACAACTGCAACTCCAGCTCGAAGTGATTTTCGCATATGCTGAAAACTCTTTGCTGCTGACTTCGCAGCTGACGCTAGCGTTGGCGTTGGCGTTGTCGCTTTGGCTTTGGCTTTGGCTTTAGCTTTGTTTTGGCTTCAACTGCAGCAGCCACAGAGTGCAGACTGCAGACGGCAGAGGCGACAGCAATCGCAGCAGCGTCAACGGCGGCAGAGCACTGACTTCAGTTCGCTTGTGGCTCGAACGCAGTCAGCGCGCGCGGTACGCGTTAACAACAAAACTCAAAGCGAGCAAACATAAAGATAAAGATATTTTTTTGTTCATGTGAAGTTAACTCTGTGCTAGTGACGTCAAATGCAGAACAAGTGCATTGCTATAAACGCAAAAGGATCAAAATCACAACGTCAGCAGCAGCAAAAGCAGCAGTAACATCAACAACATCAACAACATCGACAACAACAACAACAGCAGCAGCACCAGCAACAACAACAACAACAACAAACAGCAGAGACAAACGCCTACAACTATGCCTGGCCCGGCGCTGTGGTCCGGTGAGTAGCGTCGGCGATCGCCACACTTACATTAAAAAAAAAGCATGCAAACATGCGAAGCTCGCTCAAAACGCGCTCTCTTTATCTCTCCCACTCACAACACAACTCTCTCAATATTTTAAGTCACTCTGAGCAGTTGCATATTTCCGCATGCTGTCTCGTTTAGTCAAGCGGGCGCGCATGCTTGATTACTACCTTTCTCTCTCGCGCGCTCTCTCTCTCTCTCTCACTCTCTGATGCTCTCTTTAGCTGTGTCCGATCCGTGTCATGGACAAGGAAAGAACCCAACAAACTTTCACTTGCGCCAATGTGCCAGACAGGGCAGCAACAACAGCCTGTCAGCTGGCTTCAGAGAGCGGCCGATGGCCCTGAGAGCACTGAGATGAGAGAGCCGAGAGCAAAGTGGCGTGTTCGCGCGCGCCAAAGCCAAAGACAAGCTTAGGCGGCTTTAAGCTTCCTGCGTTACAAGTTACAATCAGCAATAACAACAATTGCAACAACCACAGTAGCGGCAGAAAATGCAATATATGTACATACATACATAAGTACATACATACATACATATATCATAGTAGACTTGACACGTTTGATTTTGCTCAAGTAATGCTCGCATTTTTCTGTTGTTGTTGTTGGTTGCTCATTATAAAGTCGTAAGCCATTTTTGCATGTATGCGTGTATGTACAAATGTATGTGTGTAAGTTTCTGTGTGAAGTAAAATGTCAGTGAGCAATAAGGAAATGAAATGTGCGCCAAACAATTACATATTGAATTTAATGTTGTTGTTGACGAAGCTATTGTTGTTGTTGTTGTTGTTATTATTATTATTGGTGTTGTTACTATTGTTGTTGGTAACAGCGTGCAATGTATTTGAAATCGAAAGTGCTCAGACAATGGTCAACGAACGAACGAACGAACACACGTTGACGTAGCCGTTGTGCTGGGCATTAAGGTGCTGGCAGGAAGAGGGGAGGGGGAGGGGGAGGGGGACAGCGGGGTATTGTGTTTGCCAAAACGAACAAATGTAAGAGACATGTTAAATAGCCCTGTTGCTTCGCAAATATCACACCAACATACAAAACATTTTTTGTTACTTCTCTTCTTTTTTTTTTTGGGCAACATTTTGGTCTGCTCAACTCCTCTTGCCACCCACTTACCCACCCCTTACCCTTCTGGCCAGTACAATTAGCATTTCGCAATTCATGACATTGCTGCTTCTTAACGCTGCCCACTGCCGACGCGACGTTGCCGTTACCGTTGCGCTCCACTTGCGCAGCCGCCGTTGCGCAATCGTCGATGTTTTTGTGCTCTTTTTCAAATTAACTTTTACCTTTTACTCACTGTCACTGTGCGCGAGTGTATAAGTGCACATAGTGTGAGGGTATGTCAGTTTGTATGTATATACAAACACATGTGTGTGTGTGTGTTGTGTCACCCACTGATCAAGCAACGGGATTCCATCTGCATTTCGGCATTGCATTGCTGAGAGCCAGGAAGCATTTGCAGCAGTCGCCACTCTCACTCTCTGGCTCCCTCTCTTTCTCTCTCTCTCTCCTCCTCTGTCAGTCACTCTCTAATGTTGCTGTTGCGCTCATGCCAAAAGCTTTTCATTCGACGACAGCAGCGGCAGCGGCAGCGACAGAAACAACGACGTTGACTGCGCCGTTGGCGTCGCTGCACTCGCGCACGCTGGTGGCACAGTTTTATGTTTCATTTCATTGAACCTTTGCATAAGCGCCTGCAATCTTCCGCGGCCGCACTCTTTCTAGCCTGTTGACGTAAGTGACGACACGAATGTGGCCCGAGTGAGGATTCCCGAGCTGGCTACCAACTTCGTGTCCGCAACCGAATCCGCAACCGAATCTGAGCCGAAGTTAAAGTTGCAGTTGGAGTCAGAGTCAGATTCGAATTTCGAAGCAAAGCTTTTCCTGTCTCTGCGTGCTGCTTGTTACTGCAACTATTGCGACCCACTGGCATGCAGCCGGTCAACGTCCACACACACACACACACACAAGCAAACACTCTAGGCTGCTTCATGTTTTAATTAAAATGCTACACAAATACACATGCACCAGCACATGCACATGCATGTGTTTATGTGGAGTCTATGGGGAGGGGGCTGGAGGCCACAAAGTTTAGCAGAGTTTTTCGTGTTTCTATTTTCTATTTTCATGTGCGGCGACAGCGACGTTGACGTTGACGTCGACGCTAACGCTGACATCGACGCGACGTTAACTGAAACTGTCGCCAGACGCAATTGAACGGAGTTATTCCTGAAGGAGGGTGGCGGGTGGCGGAAATGTTAGTCGGCCTGCAACTGCAGTGCATATAACATAACAAGTAAGTTAGAGCGAGCTTCTGGTGTGCGCCCACTCTCGTTCTCTCTCCTTCGCTTCCACTCTCCCACTCTTGGGTTCTCTCTCCATTTATCTATCTAGCGCTTATTGCAGCCGAACACTGTCCGAGTGTTGCCGAGCAGCCCGCAAAGCATAACTATGACGTCGACGTCGCCTGCTCAGCGTCTGTGCTTGTGTCTGTGTCTATGTCGATGTAAGTGTGTGTTGGTGTGTTGGTGTGCTTTTTTACTTTTTGTCTATTGGTTTTCATTTTCGTTTGCAGTCGACAACGACATCAGCGTCGGCGTCGGCGTTGGCGTCGTCGTCGCTGCTATTGCCGCCATCTAATGTTGCTGCGTCGTCGATCGTTGGCTTTGGCTTTCGGCAGCGACAGCGACGTTTTTAAATAGTTGGATAGTTGCGCGCTAGTTTCAAACAGCGCGGCCTGCAACCAGCAGCAGCAGCAGCAGCAACGTTAGCAGCGAAGCCAGCGCAGACGTCGCTGGCTGACTGGGCTGAGACTGTTTGTGGCTGCTGCTTGCTTTCTTTCGCTCGCTTACTCCTTTCATTTCACTTTATTTCGTTCGAATGTACGCACGTTGACCGCGGAGCAGCATCAAACAAAACAACCAAGCGACAACGACAATAACAACAACAACAAGGAAAACAACACTCGGCGCGAAAGCGACTCTTGTCTGCTGTTTCACTGTTTGTTGTGCGTTGTCATACGGAAGAGACTATTGTTTTTTTTTTTTTTTTTCGTATTTTGTTATTTGTTATTTTTTTTTTAAATTTTGTTTGCTATTTTGTTATTTTGTTGTCGTCGAGTGCGAGAGTGCGCTACAACGAGACCAGTACCCGGTTACTGTTACTCTTGCTCGGTATTTCGGGTGCGAAACAGTTTTGTTTGTCAACGTAACGGTTAATTCGAATTCGAATATCGTTCGCGCCTTGTTTCATGTGGCCTGCCTGTAAAATTAACATATTAAATTGAAATTAATCAATATACATAATGGATATATAAAATAAAACATAATATTATACATACATACATACATACATACATGCAAACATATCGTACAAAAACATACAAATCAACAATTGCATTCTCGCTGTTCTCTATGTGTGGGTGTGTGTGTGTGCCAGTGTGCCAGTGTGTGTGTGTGTGTTGTTTCGAAATTTAATAGAAAGATCAACAAATACAACAACAACAATTATAACACTCATTCGGTGAATGGATTTACGCAGTATCAAGTATCATATATAGTAATACAAAATATACGATATAAATATTGTATTTGTTTTTTTTTTTCTTGTTAAAGTTTCATGTTGTTCCCCAAGTGTTGAAAGGTCACAACCACACACACACACACACACACGCACACACACATACGCGACATCTATTGACAGCGAGAGCAAGTGCATCCATTTCACATTCCATTCAGTGCATATCGCAGAGAAAGAGAGCGAGAGAGAGAAAACGAGGATCAGTGATCAAAACAAGGATAATTTTGTGTCTGTGTGTGTGTGTGTGTGTGTGCGCCTTTTTATATTTTTTTTTTGCTCATGTTTTTTTGCGCTAATTTTTACAACTCGCTCATCAGTTTTAACGAATAACTCTCGCTTGTTGTTGTGTGTGTCGGGACCAAAAGTGGAATCTGAATCTGAATCTGAATCAATCGAGAAACGACAATATCATAATTCTGATTAAACTCATGTATTGGAAGAATGCGTCATAGTTGGCGCTGGTTGCCAGCGGTTGCCGTTGTCTTTGCCATTGACATTGCCATTGCCGTTGTCATTGACATTGCCATTGGCAGCATGGCCCCAGTTGCTGCCATTGCCACTGATCATCATCTGTGTCTGCCCACCTAAGTGCAGCATCAACAACAACAATCACAACAACGACAACAACATCAACATCAACAAACGCAACCCAAATGAACGCCAATCAACCGCTGAGCCTGGAGCCAAAGGTGGCTGCTGTCAATGTTGCTGCTGCTGCGGCGGCGGTTGTTGCAGATGCCTCAACTACAGCAGCAACAGCAACCAAATCTCTGACGCCGTCCAATGTCGAAGCCAAACAGAATGGCCAGCACACACATGATCAGGATCAGCAAAGGTCCATCAATGGTCACAGCAACAGCAACATCAACAACCACAGCAACAGTCGCAGCAGCAGCATCGATGACGATGACAACGACAATGTTGTTGACAAGGACGCCGGCAGCAGCAGCAGCGGTAGCAGCAGCAGCAAGTTGACCATCATCAAAACGCCGTTGAACAAAACGTTGCTCAAGAAATGCAACAACAATAACAACAGCAACAACAACAACAACAGTAATGGCAACCTGCCGCATGTTGCACTAAATAACAATAACAGCAGTAGCAGCAACGTGCGCAGCAGCAGCAGCACCAACGCTGGCAGCGGCAGCAGCGTTATCGTCGTCGCTGATGTTGACGCTGACGGTGACGGCGACGCCGATGCCGATGCCGAAGTCGACGATGCTTCGAGTTTTGGTTGCGATTCCGGTTTCCAAAGCGGAAATAACAATGAAAAAGAACAATTTATGAATGATAATCATCATCATCATCATCATTACCATCATCATTATCATCATCATGGCGAGCGCGATGGCGATGGCGATCACGATCACGATAACGATAACACAAACAATAACGATAACGATAATAATCATGATGTTGCTGCTGCTCCTGATGCTGCTGGTGTTGCAAACACTGCAGCAGCGACAACAGCAACAACATCCTGCTCAACGTCCGATCATCTTGCAGCTGAACAGCAAACGGAACACCAACAACTACAGCAACAGCAACACCAGCAGCAGCAGCAGCAGCAGCAAGCAAATGACTTTCTTATAAAAGCGCCAACAGCAACAGCAGCAGCTACAGCAGCAACAGCTCCTTGCACGGCGGCAACAAAGGCGACAACACAAAATGCCTGCAGTCAAAACAAGTGTAACAAGTGCAATTCCCACAACAACAACAATATCAGCAACAACAACAACAACAATAATAATAATAATAACAACAACAACAATATTCATTACAATAACTACAATAATTATTATAAGAAAAAATCTCGTATGCCGCCCATTTGCCGTTAGTATTTATTTCGTTCTGTTCTCATATCATAACTCGTATCATAATATCCTTAGAAACTCCGCCCTTCCCTCTGCACACACACACTCACACACACACCGGTATTAAAGCCCCCCGCAACCCCTAGAAAATATCCATTTAACCAAAATTATTGATAACAAGTGACAAATGAAACGCAATCAAAAAATTCAACAAAATATGAAAACAAAATTCAATAACAAATAAACAAAAACAAAAACAAAAAAAAAAAACAGGAAAACAAATCAAATTGGCAATAGCTGAATCGACTGATCAATACATTCGATCATTCGATTCAAACTAAAATGAAAGAAAAAAACTCACAAGACGAGAGGAATTTATAAAACTAATATTCATTTTGTCGTTTGTCCAGAATCTGCCGCCATGTGGCAAGTGTGGCATGCACCTATTACAGATCCTAAATGCTTACCTCGAGTACAATCACAACCACAACCACAATACCAACAACACCACTACCAACAATTACAACAACAGCCACCACCAAAAAAAGCAAACAACATCAAGTATAATTTTAAATTACCCTAAAAACCTTAAAGAGAAAACTGAAAACCAAAAACAAAAGCAAAAGCAAAAACAATTTTCCAATCGGCATACAAAATTTGTACGTTTTCTTTTGCAATCCAAATTAAAGAAACGAATCGGCAACAACAAAATTATGACATCCATAGGTAAATTCCAATAAGAAACTAACAAATCTTACAATCTAACACGAAACGTACTAATCCAACCTACACTTACATGTTTGTTTATTTTTTTACCTTATATATTTAAAAATTTGAATTTTAATTAATTGACATAACTAGACCATAATTAACAACTTGGTTCTCTGTATCTATTGCATTGTCCAGCAGATATGGCTGCACATACATATGTATTTGCCATATTCGATTTTCTTTACGAGCACCTGATACACTGTGACAAAATGTGGCACTATCGCTAATTTAAAATTATTCGAAATGTTCAAAAATAGCAGAATCCATTTTAGATTTCAGAAGCTTACCCTTCGATAGTTATTAGATAACGTTTTATTATCGAATCTTGTCGAATCTTGGGGAATTGTTAAAAATTCTGTTCTTGATACTGATCTTTTAAAATGTGTTTTAGACATCATTATTTACCTTTTTGATCAAAATGTATCTTAGGAGTTTTTTTAAATCTTACTATTCTCTTTAGATAACAGTTTTGATCTATTAAATACAAAATTTTGGGGGTTTGTTGGTATAATATTTTAAAACGTTTTTTTTTTTTTTTGCGTTTTGGGAGTTGTTGAGATAATATTTGATGAATTTTGTTATCTCCCGGAATAAAATTAAGCTTAATACTCGATATATCTAGATTGTGGACAACATTCTGATGCTATAAGATACTTAAAAGAATGTCTGAAAATATTTAAAGATTATGTATTTTAGGCAGTAAATTTTGATTTATTTTGGTTTATTTATGGCAACTATTTCAAATGTATTTTTACATCGCTAGATATTTAATTTCAATGTTAATGAATAATGTATTGTAACGAAACTTTTTACAATCTGCTAAATATCTTTACTATTTCCAAATATTTCGTTAATAAGGTATATGAAGAATCGTAAATTTAATTTATTTTATTTCATTTTATTTTTGTTTACTATGAAAGTAAGTTGCTTATTAATTTTTTTCTGAGTGTTGTTCTTGAATTTCTCCAGCTCTGCTAATTGTTTGAGGGAATCGTAATGGGATCCTAAACTGCTGTTGCAGTTGATGTTGCAGACATCGTTTTCTATAAATTCTATGTAAAGAACTTTAGCAACAATTGTGGCTTAATTTGTGTTCTTGCTTAGACGCACAGGTGTGTGTGCAAGCGACATGAGCAACAGCTGCTCTGAGTGTGTGTGTTGTGCGTGTGTGCGTGTGTGCGAGTGTTGTTGATGTTAGTAGTTTCTGTTGCTTTTGCTGTTGCTACCACGCGCCAACAACACGCACACATAGATACAAATACAGCAACAGCAACAGCTACAGATACAGTAACAGATACAGATACAGATATACGCACACGCATTGAGTTTTTATTGTTTAGAATAATCTTGCGCTTGATAATGAAAATAGGTCAAATTTTAAAAATACACACACAAACGCGACATTGTCGACGTCGTATCGTCGTCGTCGACGTCGTTTTTGCTGTCGTCGTTGCGCCGCTCGGCAAATGATCGCGGCATGCGTAGCGACAACATTAGATAGATACACACAGAGAGAGAGAGAGAGTGATAGACAGAATGAGGGGGAGGGAGAGGAAGAGATGGAGCTGTGGGCCAACGCACCGCAACTAAAGAGCGTCACTAATTAAGGCAGCGAGAGAGAGACAGAGAGAGATAGAAAGAGAGATCAAGAAAGAGGAATAAATAGAATTTCAGTTGTCGATCGAAAGTTCAGCTCCATCTCCCTTTCTCTCCACTTTTCCACTCCCACTCTCTCTGTCTCTGTCTGTTGTTGAACTTCTAGCTTGCAACAGATTGCAGCACATTCGCTTATCTTGACTCGAGGGGAATGCGCACTGATAGCGACCCCCATTCCATAAGAATCCGCTCCAATCGCATCCATCTATTTGTCGATTCGCTTTGACCCATTTTGAGCAGAGTTTATGTCTTTTAATTCAGCTCGCAGACAGCTCGGAGAATGATCAGCGACCAGCTAATTAGCCGGCGAGCTGCCTGGCCCCGCTCCCCACCTCGTTGCCCCCCTCTTGATACACCCTTCCATTTGTACACACAACCGGTTTTCTGATGCGTGTGTGCACTATTATGGTATAGTTTTGTTTTGTTGTACATCTCTGACGTCTTCTTGGACGCTGTGGGGAAGTAAATGCAAATTTTGTTTTGGCCATTTGACCAAGCAAAAAAAAGTAAATAAATAAATAAACTTCCGCAAATTCGAGCGCAGATCGCAAGATCGTCAGATAGCTAGATCGTATAAAACCCACTTATTAGTAAGCTGAACTAAACTGAACTGATAGATTACAATGTGTGCTATAGAGCGGGTGATTCATAATGAATTGTTAATTCAAATATAAAAATGTATTTTAAATGATCTTTAATCGATTATCAAAGGAATATTTTCTTATATATTAAATTGGCTGTCTCTATTGAAAACTTTATACCATATACCTTCACAAGGGTATTCCAAAATGGTATTCAAATCAAAGCGAAAATTCTAAACTCCAAATCAAGTTTGACAAGTTAACACTCATGCGAAACGATTAACTGTTGGCAAAGTCATGGCCATGAGAATCGTAGTATCAGCGCCTCTCAGAAATACTACAAGAAAAATTGCCAAATGCAAGAATAAATTTCAAAACCTCTCAGGAACTTAAGAGTTCACTCTTAAAAGCATTTCAAGAAAAATTAAATACTAAGATTAAAATTTTAACTGAAACTGAAAAAAGGTTTTTTAAATGCAATAATAATTCTCTAAAGAATATTAATTTGAATTAAAGCAAATTATTACGGAATATGTTTGAAAATTTTAGTATTTACAAATACAGACAAAGATCGTAATAGACCGTCCCATTTAGTAAACATTCAAATTACAGCTACTAGTATAATGAAAATTCTGTACATTTTCAAAACTTAACAGTCAAATCTGCGATCTTTTCTTAAACTGCGAATAATGGAATAAAGATTAAGATTAAACATTTTCTTTGTATCATTTCTTACCTTTATGTTTCTTATGGATCTTACAAACTTAAACAAAAATTTAGAAAAATTAATAATAAATAAAATCGAAGTTCGATTATATAAATCTTAACTTAATTCACAAGAATTCTGTCCAAAGCTGAGAGAAGTCAAATGTGAGGAAGCACATTAAATGTAAATAAAGCAGTCATTAAAAAGCGAAGTTCTATAATCTGACCCTTTATTTACATAACGTTGGATTTCTAACTGAACGATAAAAGTAAAAGTTTAGTAGAAGTTCGAAGGCTCTGTCTGTTTTTATATTCTTGTTAAGGATGTTAGATTGTAATATTTTCTAGAAAAACTGAGTCTCTCTAGTCCCTCAGCTTAGAAGCTATCTTGTTGCAAACAGTATATACTTTTGCCGGATTAATACATCATATAGCTTTCATAAGATCGATCATTAAAAGCAGCGGTGGGCACGAAATCTGAATTTGGGAGCAGCCGCTAGCTCCCGGAGCCATTGCGTGCCCACCGCTAATTAAAAGCCATGTAATAATAATTACATTATAATGGTTATATGATTTTGAAAAATTTTAGAAAAATCTGACTATAACCATTATAGTGATATGATTAAAAAAAAAATAAAAACCAGATGTAATCATTACTTATGATTCTCATTATTCACTTTTATTTTTGTAATCAAATTAAAAATCACTTTTAATTTATAGCTGGGTAGGATTTTGCCCCTATAAAATTAGACCGGAGAAGCCAAAAAAAATCAAAAAATTGGGGAAATATCCTACTCGTAAGCTACAAATTGAAAGTTATTTTTATTTTGAAAAAAAAAAATAATAATAATAATAAGTAATAATTACATGTGATTATTTATTTTATTTTTTTCATTCAAATACACAAGTTTCTTTAAACCAAAAATTTTAAAATTATGACGGAAATGCTCAGCTTTTTTTGAAAGAGTTTTTATAGTTTTATTCCTTTTTTGTTAGTGTGCTCCAAGTCATTTTTTTTTTTTTGATTAAAATAATGGTATAACAATGATTTTTACGATTTCTCATAAAAAACCGTGTTTTATTTTTTAATATGTTAGATCACAGGTAATTGCATATTTTGTACTTTTCTGAACATGTTTCCTGAATAAATTTGCTTAATATCGAAATTGTATTTCATATATACATATGTATGTTCGTAACAATCGGTCAACCTTTAATATTGCGTATACGCATTTGCTTCTTCTATTCCATTTGCATTTGCAGGAATTATGACACTGAGCCGTGGCCCGTACAGCGAGCTCGATAAAATGAGCCTTTTTCAAGACCTCAAACTCAAGCGGCGCAAAATTGATTCGAGATGCAGCAGTGACGGTGAATCAATAGCGGACACATCCACCTCGTCGCCGGATCTATTGGCGCCGATGTCACCCAAGCTATGCGACAGCGGCACGGCGCCGACGCTGTCTCTGCCGCTGCCACTGCCGCTGCCACTGCCGCTGTCTCTGCCGCTGCCGCTGCCAGCGCTGCCATCGGTGACGGTGACGGTAACAACAGCGGCGTCCACATCAGCGGCAGCAGCAGCTGCCGTATCAACATCATCATCGTCAGCATCATCATCATCAGCCTCGTCATTAGCATCATCATCAACTGGAGCAGCATCATCTTCGGGAGCAGCAACAGTGGCGATTCCATCGTCTTCCTGCACCAGCAGCACCATCACCATAACCGCAACAGCAACAGCGAAAGCGACGACAACAACAGGTGCAGGTAGTGGTGGAGGTGGTGGATCGACTGGCGGATCAACCAAGCATCAACAGACTGAAATTCATTCGTCGAGCAATGCGGTTAGCGCGGCAGCCGCCTCGACCGTCATGTCGCCGCCGCCGCAGGAGCTGACGAGATCCGCACACACGCCGCCAATGTCATTGGACACTGGCGTTGGCGTTGGCGTTGGAGTAGGAGCTAGTGGTAGTGGTAGTGGCAGTGATAGTCATCGTGGCGAGGCATTGTCCTTGGCGATGGCGCTGAATGCGCGCGGCACGCCGACGCCGCCGCATAACAATGGAGGCGCCTCCAGTTCCAGCAACGGCAGCAGCGCGCCTCGCCCGATTCTCTCGAGGAGAAGCCCTCAACGACAACGGGCAGAAGCAGCAGCAGCGGTAGCAGCAGCAGCAGCAGCAACACGCCCACCAATGGCCTGCTAACAACCAGCAGCAGCAACAGCAACAGCAGCAACAAGATCAACAGCAACAGCAACAATAATAATAATAATAATGCTGCCAGCAATTTGAGCGTCATACGTTCTGTGAAGGAGGAACGCATCCAGGCGTCTCCCACCAAAATGCTCGTCTACCTGCAGCAACAGCAGCGACATGAACGCGAGCAGCGGGAGCGCTCCAGGGAGCGAGAGAGGGAGCGAGAAAGGGAACGTGAAAGGGAGCGAGAACTGGAGCGAGAGCGGGAGCGGGAGGAACAGTCGCTGAAGGCAGCTACGGGACATGTGACGGTGCTGGTGACGCCATCGCGCATCAAGGCGGAGCCACCGCCCCCCTCTTCGCCCTCGTCAACGACACAGCGAGAGCGGGAACGAGAACGTGACAGGGAACGAGAACGCGATCGGGAACGAGAACGAGAACAATCGCTGGGCAGCTCCAGTTCCATCAGCTCATCACAGCAGCACATGAGTCGGGCCAGTCCGCCGCAGCAGCATCATGGCCATGGCTACGGACATCCGCACGCCCATCTGGGCGGGCATGGTCACGGGCACAGTCACGGTCACGGTCACGGTCACGTCGTGCAGACGCATCATCTGCACCAGCAGCTGACGCAGCCGCTGACGCTGCGCAAGACGAGTCCGCCCCAGCAGCAGGAGCTGCAGCTGTCGCAGCTGTCGATGCAGTCGATGCAGCAGCTGACACAGCAACAGTTGCACCTGCATCATCTGCTTGGCCAGCAGCAGCAGCAGCAGCAGCAGTCACAGCAACAATCGCCACAGCATTTGCAGCAACATTCGCCGCATTCGCTGATTCGCGTCAAAAAGGAGCCCAACTCGGGGGGCGGCAATGGTAATGGTGGTGGTGGTGGTGGTGGTCAGGCACAGCGGCATCTGTCGCCGCACCACCATCAGCAGCAGCAGCAGCAACATCAGCAACAACAGCAGCAGCAGCAGCAACAGCAGCAGCAACAGTCGCTGATGCATTCGGCATCGCTGCAATCGCTGCGTCCATCCAGCCGCGATGCCGCCATCTTGTTTCGCGTGAAGAGCGAGGTGCAACAGCAGGTGGCGGTGGCAGCAGCTGCCGCCGCCTCGTCGGGATTGCCGCCGCATCTGATGCAGCCAACGGCGGCGGCGGCAGCGGCTGCTGCTGCGGCTGCCCAGCGCATGGTCTGCTTCAGCAATGCCCGCATCAATGGCGTCAAGCCGGAGGTGATTGGCGGCCCCCTCTGTCCGTCGCCGCACCCCTCCTCCTCGTCGTCCTCGTCGCAGCTGTCGCCGCAGACGCCCTCGCAGACGCCGCCCCGTGGCACGCCCACGGTCATCATGGGCGAGAGCTGCGGGGTGAGGACCATGGTCTGGGGCTACGAGCCGCCGCCACCGTCAGCAGGTCAACAGCAGCAACAGCAGCAACATCAACACCAACAACACCAGCAACAACAACAGCAGCAGCAACAGCAGCAACAACAGCAGCAACATCAGCAGCAACATCAGCAGCAACAGCAACAGCAACAACAACACCAGCAGCAACAACAACACCAGCAGCAACAGCAGCAGCAACAACAACATTGCCTGCAAACCGCCTCCTCCCCCTCGACGGGCTCCATCACGCCCACCCACACACCAGGTCCAGTTGGCGGCGGCGCTGTGGTGCCCCAGAACAACGAGGAGGCTGCCCAGCTGCTGCTCTCGCTGGGGCAGACGCGCATCCAGGACATGCGACCGCGACCGCATCAGTTCCGGACACCGCACGCCCTCAACATGGAGCGTCTCTGGGCTGGGGACTACTCGCAGTTGCCGCCGGGTCAGCTGCAGGCGCTCAATCTCAGCGCCCAGCAGCAATGGGGCAGCTCGAACTCCAACTCCAACTCCAGTGGCAGTGGTCGCTCTCTGGACGCGCCACACGAGCCCACGGACGAGGACGATCAGCCGCTGGTGTGCATGATCTGTGAGGACAAGGCGACGGGTCTGCACTACGGCATCATTACCTGCGAAGGGTAAGACATTATTATTACTCCCATTACACGCTAGCACACCTCACTTCAACCTTTTCTTCTTTCTGCTTTCTGCTTTCTTCTCATTCTCAGCTGCAAGGGATTCTTCAAGCGCACCGTGCAGAACCGACGCGTCTACACCTGCGTGGCGGATGGCACCTGCGAGATAACCAAAGCACAGCGCAACCGTTGTCAGTATTGTCGATTTAAGAAATGCATTGAGCAGGGCATGGTGCTGCAAGGTCAGTATAACCCCTACCGCCCCCCGCCCCACAAACCATCATCTATTATGACCAGCGGTGGGCACGAAAACTCAATTCAGTAGCACTACAACAACAATTACGAATAGGCAGAAAAATAGTTGGTAGCAATTGCTGCTCCCGGAGCCACTGCGTGCCCACCCTTGATTGTGAGCTTAGGATCTCATCTGCACACTAAAATATGCGCAACTTAAAAATCAAGTTTAACTTACTGTGTTAGGATGATGATTAAACAACATTTAAAACTGTTTCCCCAAAATCAGGACCTTTTTTTTCTCACTTTTAGCCAAAGTTCAATTGCAGGGAAAAATTCAAAACAGCGGAAATATTATATTCTATAAATTTGTTGTTCAGTACAATCTTGATAAATCGGACGAATAAAGACCAGACAGTGGAATTAACGGATGGTCCGCATTTTTTTAAATAAAAACAATTCATTTAACAATTAACATTCTCAATAATATTTGGGAAAAAACAATTAACTAACTCTAAATCAAATTGCAACAATTTAAAAGTTAATAATTTCAGAATAGCAATAACTGTTATTTTCCGGCAAAAAAAAAACAGATAACCAATTAATTTTTGGGTTTCCAATTTGAGTTCTAAGTAAACATATATTTGATAAAATATATTTTAGTTATATTTCGTCATGCTTGAAAAAAATATTGAGACACGAGAGATAAATTTAAATATTGTTGAAAAAAAGCCTAATACAAATTATATAATTAACATATATACATATATCAAAATTGTACCCTGCAAATACTTTACAAATTTTATAACATTTATGTTATTTTATGTTCACCAAAATTTATCAGATTACTTAAAATTAAGCAAGGAATCGACAATCAATACTTAAAAAAAAAATAATAATTAATTAATTAGGTGTGTCTAAAAAGTACTACTAAAAACAAAAAAAAACGAGTTTCTTAAATTGAACATTAAAAAAAAATTTTTAAAACGAATTTAAAAAAGAAATCCTAAAAAATTGTCATTTAAGTATTATTTAAAAAATACTTAAATTATTGGTTACTCTACGCGCACAATTAATACTTGAAAAAAAAAACAAAGAAAACAGTTTTAAAATGTAAGCATCGCTGAATTAATCCATTACTTAAGAGCTACACTGATAAAAAAATGGATCTAAAATCAAGATTTTGGTCTCAGAACTAAGAACATTGGTCTAAAAAATGCGTCGAGAACATGAAAATCTTGAAGTAAGAAAACACATCTTGATTCTAAGAACATTTTAATTAAGACCAAGTTCTTATTTTTAAGACCAAAAATTCTTATATTTTCAAGACCACAACTCTTATTATAAGAATAAAACCTATTATATTTTTAAGATTATGTGCTCTTATTTTAAGACCAAAAAGTTTTGAATACTCAAGAAAAAAAATCTCAAATTTAGATTAAGCTTCTTAACAATTTAAGAAGCATGAAGTAAGTTTTAGTTAACTTGAGGTCTAGTATGTCGATATGACTCTAAACAACAAAAACAATACACAAAACACTTGCAGTTACAGCTGTTTCAAGAGATTCCCATCTCTATCACCAGAACCGTTTTGCTGACTTGACCAGCGATCCAAGCCATATGTCATCTTTGAGAAGCCAGAACCAGTTGTGAATTATTGGTCTCAAGAAGTGAAACAATTTTAAGATTTTTGTTCTTATTTTAAGAAAAAAAGATCTAAGTTCTAAGATTTTTATTCTTATATTAAGAACTTAACCTTTTTTAGAATAATATTCTTAGTTTTAGTAATTTGGTCTTAAAATGGTCTTATATTAAGAACAAAATATTTAAAATTGAGAATTTTATTCTTATATTAAGAACTTACGATTTTCAAGATTAATATTCTTAGTTTTAGTAATTTGGTCTTAAAATATTCTTATTTCAAGACCAAAATTTTTAAGATGAATGTTCTTGATTTTAGAAAGTGGTCTTTTTTTTCAGTGTAATCGTATTAAAATTAAGGAATATTAAAAGTGTTGTTCAAGGGTTTTTCGAAACAAATTGTATTTTTGTTCGATAATTTATTAGTTTAAAACATGAAATGTAAGATGAAGGCTTATAATCTTTCTAGAAGATTACAGTATAAAAATGGAATTATAATAAATTGTGAACATAGTTTCAAGAAAGATTCCTAAGAATTTACACCACATTCATAATATTTTAAATTAATTAATCAATTAAAAGAAATATGTTAAGTAGAAGAGAATTACGAAGCTAATTTGTTTATGTTTTTATGATCCCTGTCAGCCGTGCGGGAGGATCGAATGCCTGGCGGACGCAACAGCGGAGCCGTCTACAATCTGTACAAGGTCAAGTACAAGAAGCACAAGAAGACCAACCAGAAGCAACAGCAGCAACAGCAGCAACAGCAGCAGCAGCAGCAACAGCAGCAACAACAGCAGCAGCAGCAACAGTTGTTGTCGCCCATCCATCATCATCATCCGGCGGCGGGACACGGACATCCGGCCCAATTGTCGCCGCATCATCTGCTGTCGCCGCAGCAACAGCAACTGGCAGCAGCCGTTGCCGTTGCACAGCATCAGCATCAGCAATCGAAGCTGCTGGCGGGGCATGGGGGCTCGGGGGATCTGAAGCCAATGTTTTTGGGGCCGGTGTTGAAGGCGGAGCATCTTCAGCCGCCACAAATGCACAGTCCAGCACAGCAGCAACATCAGCAGCAACAACAACAACAACAGCAGCAGCAGCAGCAGCAGCAACAACAACAGCAGCAACAGTCGTCGCCGCATCTGTCGCTCTCATCCCCGCATCATGTGCCGCCGCCGCCAACTGCCAGCCAGCAGCAGCAGCAACACCATAACCATCACCAGCAGCAGCAACAACAGCAGCAGCAGCAACAACAGCAGCAGCAACAGCAGCAGCAACAACAACAACAGCAGCAGGCATCACTGCCAGCTCATCTGATGAATGGCACCATACTAAAGACTGCTCTGACCAATCCGAGCGAGATTGTCCATCTGCGACATCGTCTCGACTCGGCGGTCAGCTCGTCGAAGGACAGACAGATCTCTTACGAGCACGCGCTCTCCATGATCCAGACTCTAATTGACTGCGATGCCATGGAGGATATTGCGACGTTGCCGCACTTCAGCGAGTTCCTCGAGGACAAGTCGGAGATTAGCGAGAAGCTGTGCAACATTGGCGACTCCATCGTGCACAAGCTGGTCTCGTGGACAAAGAAGCTGCCCTTCTATCTGGAAATACCCGTCGAGATCCATACCAAACTGCTCACCGACAAGTGGCACGAGATTCTCATCCTCACCACGGCCGCCTACCAGGCGCTCCACGGCAAACGCTCATCCGGCGGCGGCGGCTCAGCGGCCACAGGAGCAACAAGCCTGAGTCCCGTCGGTGGAAGCGGTGGCAATGCCAATAATCACGGCAGCAACAGGCACGGCTCTCCGGCACCAACATCAACGCCAACGGCAACACATCTGCCGATGACTCTGCACAAGGATGATCCGGAGTTTGTCAGCGAGGTGAACTCGCATCTGAGCACCCTGCAGACCTGCCTAACCACTTTAATGGGACAGCCGATTGCCATGGAACAGCTCAAGCTGGACGTTGGTCACATGGTCGACAAGATGACTCAAATCACAATCATGTTTCGTCGCATCAAGCTGAAGATGGAGGAGTATGTCTGTCTCAAGGTTTACATATTGCTGAACAAAGGTACGTTCATCTAGCTTAGGCTAAGACCTTACCAGACCCTACCTACCCCCCCCCCCCCGCCCCTACAGATCTGCATGAATGTATTCAACAGTGTTGCCAGAACAGCTAATTTCCCGTCATAAGTATATGAGTTTTTTCAAGTTCAGTTTTACGCCTATTTTACGCTAACAAAATTTAAATTGGAATTTTTGATGGGTCTCTTATCTATCAAATGTAAGGGTATATTATTTAGACAAAAACATTAAATATAAATAAAAAAAAAAAAAAAAATGAGATAAAAAGAAAATTTCAGGGACCGTCACTGTTATGAGGAATATAAAAAAAAATTACTTTTACTAATTACTTAAAGACTTTTACTTTATAAATCATACTTAATAATAAATTTTTTTGATTAAAAAAATAAAAATTATAAATAATTATTAATATTGATTTTTATTATATAAATCAAAAATAATGATTAAATTTGATTTTGTTTTCTTTTGATTTTTTTTATGTAAATTAGGTTGTCATCTTCCTGATAGCTAAATTTACATATGTTGTAAATTTGGAACGTTTATCTTGAGTATTAACAAAGATATTTTAAAAAGACTTTTATAAACAATTTCAAATTATTAAAGTCTTTAAAGACTTACATATATATATATGTTTCCATATATGTTTCAAATTAAAAAAAAAATAGTTATTTGAATTATTTATTTTATTCGTTAGTTAACGTTTTCAAATCAAGCATCTCGAATTCATCAAAAACAAAAACAAAACAACATTTTCGTTCAGTTTTTTCGTTTTTCAAAATCAAAACTCTCCTTCGAACTTCTGTTCAAATTCTATTCACTGCACTAATTGATTGCTCACTTCGTCGACGACAAAGAAGTCGACATGCTGGCGCCATATTGTCAAAACTAACGGAAATTAACGGTACTAATACATAATTCCGAGTTATGTACATCATTTACACACATTCATTTGAAATAAGCACAGCAAAAAGTGTGCATAGTTTTAGAGGAATTGTTTTACAGTCGTCGGATAAAGTATTTTGACAAACTTAAGTTAAATTTTCGCGTAATTTGAACTTACTTGCTGTTGAGTTTGGCATCAATAGAAAGGACATTTAAATTCCGTTTGAATGATACAAAACTTTTCTTAATCCACTAAGTACCCATTGAAAATTTTGAGTTTTTGTAAAAGTCTACTGTTTTGACTTATTTCCTCGGTCTCAAACAAAAAACGTTTTGATGCAAAAAGTTTCTCTAAACAATTCTAATAGTGACTGCAAAAAGAAATTTTCTAAAATCTCATCATTGGTATTTTTTATGATCTTTTGTATGGGTTGATCTCAGAAAAATTTTGGAAAAAGGGGTTCAAATAGACATTTTTAGCAATTTTTAAAAAATCATAAAAAATACTAGCGATGATATTTTTAAAAATTTCTGTACACAGAAAAAAACATTATTCTAAGATTTAAGTTTAAATTTCTTGATTTGAGCATTTTGTTTTTGTATTTTTAGCATGTATTCAGGATATTAAATGCGATAAAATGCGTTAAAATAGTAAGAAATATAAAGACTAAATGATTTGATAACACTGAGAAAATTAAGATGTCGAATGTTACTTGAATCGAGTATTGCGAACTAGATTTAATAAATTCCGCTTCGGATTGATTTGTGATTACGGAATCATGGATTTTGATTTCTGTGTAGGGCCCCTTTTGAATACGTTCACACAGATCTGTACGCTCTGCCCGCTCTAAATAGCTCCATATTCATGTTTGCCACTCTACCTTCTCTACCCGTCGTCTAAAAAACCTCAGCAGAAGTGGAACTGGAGAGCATACAGGAGCGTTACATTCAGGTGCTGCGATCCTACCTGCAGAGCTCATCGCCCCAGAATCCGCAGGCGCGTCTCAGTGAGCTGCTCTCGCACATACCCGAGGTAAGTGTTGGATTCGAGAGAGAGAGATAGATTATTGTCTCATTGTCTCGGGACCATTGCAGATCCAAGCGGCGGCCAGTTTGTTGCTGGAGAGTAAAATGTTCTACGTGCCCTTCGTGCTCAACTCGGCGAGCATAAGGTAGCAAATGCTTGAGCATGGCCTGCTGCCAGCTAGCAATCATCAGCCGTTGCTGCGGCAGCAACAAGAGCAACAGCCACATCAGCAGCAGCAGCAGCAGCACCAACAGAACCAGCAGCAGCAGCAGCAATTGACGCGCAGCAGGTTGAGGCCACAGCAGCAGCAGCAGCAGTTGCAGGCGCAGGCGCAGGTGGCTCTGCTGTTGGATCTGCCAAAAATCAAGATCGAAATTGGTGCAGCAGAACAACAACAACAGCAACAGCAACAACAACATCAGCCACTGTTGCTGCCATTGCCATTGCTAACGACAACAACAACAGCATCAACAACAGCAACAGCATCTTCATCCGCGTCCACATCCACATCCTCGTCCATTTTGAAGACTTCGCTGCTAAGCGGTGCAGCAGCAACATTGGCCACACTAACAGCAGCTGCGGATCAAATAGCGCGCAGCTCAGCAACAACAATCGATGCGGTCAACAGCAATAACAACAACAGGAGCAATGTCACAGCAACAGCAAGCAACAGCAGCAGCAACAGCAACAGCTTAGAAGAGAGCAAAAGACTTGAACATCAACAGCAACATCAGCAACATCAGCAACAGCAACAGTATACATCAATTCTACAAACGGCCTTAATGTCACAACGTCCAATGGTAGCTGCCACATCAACGCCATCAACATCAACAGCAACAACAGCAGCAACATCATCAACGACAACAACAGCAACAACAACATCAGCATCAGCATCATCATCATTATCAACAAGTGCAGCAGCAGCAACAATTGCTAGAGCAACAACGAGAACAACGACAACGACAATGACGACACCAACAACAACAGCAGCAAAAACAACAACTCCACCACCAGCGCATGTACTGAAAACGGCGGTGACATTAGCCAGCCTAAGTGAGATTGCAACAGCACGACAGCAACAACAGATGTTGGCGTTGCAGCAGCAACAACAACAACAACAACATGCGCATAAACTGCCCAGAAGGATAATCAATTTGACCAGCAACACTGCCACAGGCCCTGGAGCAATAACAATCACTGCCAAACCAATGTCAAGAACATTGGAAATGCGACAGCGCAACAGCAACAGCAACTGCCACAACAGTAACAACAGCAACAACAATAGCAACTGCCATAACAGCAACAGTCCGAGTCAAAGTCAATGTCCAAATCAGAGCCACAATCAAAGTCAAAGTCAATGCCACACGGCGAATGGTAAGCAAAATAATTTGTGATCCATTCACGCAGTTAATGACCAATACCAATTGCCAGCAGCAACAGCAACAGCAACAACAGCAGCGACAACAACAGCAGCAGCAACAGCAACAAAAGCCACAGCGACGACACTGCCAAATGGCAACTGTTGCCACTTGCTGGGAACAGCAGCCGTCAGCACTGCCACAATTCACACACAGACGGATGAAATGTTGCTGGCAACGACGACAACAGTAACTGGCAACACTGCCACGCCCATGTCATTAACAATGCGCCCAGCAATGCAACAACAACAACAACAACAATGGACTGCCGTGTCGACGACGACGACGACACAAACTCAAACACAGCCACAACAACAACAACACCCAACAACAACAACAAAAATATCACATACAACATCATCCACTGCACCACACAACAACAACAACAACCACAATAATAATAATAATAGCAACATTATTATTAATAATAATAATAATAATAATAATAGTTATAGTAATATAAATAATTATACTGCCGCCGCCGCCGCTGCCACGCCCATGCGCCCGCCTATGCGCACGCCCGTGACCTCAGCTTCTGTTACTGTAGTTGTGTTCAAAACAATGTTACCTGATGACTGAATTATTTTAGAATCGTACACTTAAAGCATGTTTTATTATCATTATTATGGATTACCAATTACCAATTACCGATTACCGATTACCAATTATCAGCTATCAATTATCGATTATTACTACATGCATAACAAATGTAGAGCATATTGTATTTGTGTATTTTTTAATTAGTTTCGCCCAATTGTTGGATTTTATAAGCATAACCTAAACCTAAACCTAAACCTAATCCTAAACCTTAAATCTTAAATCCGAAACGTAAACGTAAACCTAACCTAACAAAGCATAAACCTGTAATAGACTATCGTATACCCGAACACACTGAACCGAACAACCAAGCAGAGAACACAAGACTGCAGAGAATGAAACGAAACGAAACGAAATGAAATGAAACCGAAATCCTACGCAAGTGGAAGGCAATGGAATGAAACAGTTTGGTTCGATTCGGTTCGGTTTTTTAGAACTGGATTCTGTGGTTTTATACGGCATTACGGAGAAGTGTTTCTTTTTAAAATAACTAAATAAATTATGCTTTTACTATATTATTTTAATATACACACAAACACACATCTATATATGTATAGATATATATACGTTTTATTATATAAATAACAAATCCTTTTTTTTTATTGTGTGCAAATTTTAAAAAAAATGTAAGAAAAACGCAAAAAAAAAAAAAAAAAAAAAATACAAAATTTAAGTTAAGTGTTAACATGTATCACAATATGAGATCAGTTAAGATGACTTAAGCTGCGAAAGTGAGAGGAAGAGAGTGGACACTAGAACACACACACTCTCACACTCACACTCACACACAGCTAACGAGAATGCAGTGTTGAAAGTGCAAATAATTGCAAAATGTTTTTTTTTTTATATATACAAAGAAAAAGAAAAATTAATATATATACATAACTAATTATATATATATATATATACACACGGATCTGAATAGGATATACATATGTATGTATGTATGCATATTGTGTATAACGCGAAGCAAAGAAAATCAACCACATAAAGTATATATATTCATACATACATATATTATATACATAGGAATTGTAGTCGTATGTAGCTAGATTTTACTGTATTTGTTTTTAAGTACTTTTTGTAGAGAAATTCGTGAAGCAGTTGCTTCATACACACACACACACACACACACATACATACATATTCATATACATACAATATATATATATACACACACACACACACACATAGGCTGCAGGCTCTGTTGCAGTGGCGTAACGGGTGAAAAATTGAAGCAGGAGATCTAGTTTGGGGTTGGGCTGGTGTTCGTTTATCGATAGTCGAAAGTCGATAGTCGATAAAGCTAACAAATTGAGAGAAATTCTACTTTAAATTATTACAATGGCATATTATGTAATGTTAGTTTAATGAACTATTTACACTAAAAACTCTCTCACACACACACATACACACACAGACGCATGCATACTACTATATATGTATGTATGTATTTACATCTACTATATGAACTATAACACACATTATATTTAACAGCCATTGGCTGATAGATAAGCGACCGCGCACACACACACATACATATACACAGACACACAAGCCCACACACACACACATACACACCTACACACACATACACACCTACACACACACCCACACCCACATACTACATACTACATTTAAGCATAAGAATAAAAAAAACGCATAAAATTAAAGAATGAAAGAATGTGCATACAAGCTATACATCTGTTTGTATGTTTGTATGTATGTGTATACACTTAAAACTAATTATAGTTATTCATTTATACTATATATGTAAATCAATTTTTTTTTTATTATTATTATATATTATTATATAGGTACTTGAATGTATATGCCTATATACGTATACATACTAAACATAACTACGCATAGTACATACAAATTACATTATATATATATACATATACACATGCATATACAAATACATATATCTATATATGTATATGTGTATATCCTTTTTTATCGAAATCGCGTCGTCGTCGATAACCCTAACGCCTAATTTGGGCTTCATCGATGCCGATTGTTATCGATATCGTCGCACTACCATTTATTGTAAATGTATTAATTTTGTTGATTTTTTTGCTGTCTGTATACATTTTTTTTAACAACATTTTTAATAAATGTACTTCTTAAATATTTTCATTTTTATTTGTCGTCGCCTCCCTACTCCCCCCAACCACCACGCCCACAACAACAGCTCCAAGCTAAAGACACCTTTTATCCATCAACTTTAATTGGAAAGAGCGAAAAAAAGGAACCATTTAGAATGAAATCGTCCTTTCGAAAAATCCAGTACAGTGCGTTTTACTCAGTGCGCAAAAGTGTTGCATACTTTAAGGGGACGCTCTTAATCGGAAGTATGCAAAAAGTTCAATGTTTTTTTATATGCAGAGCCACAGGAATATTTGACATTTCAATAGATAACAAATAAAAATGCCTATCGAAAAAGCTTTTCAAATGTTTTTAAGATACTTTTGTTTAATGTCTGAAAAGCAGAGTGAAAAATGTTTCCTTTGCCATCAAATGAGGGACGGTTTCATAGATCTTTTAATGCAAGAAAGGAAAGATATAATTTCCACAGTCCGCCACACTTTTTAAAAATCATATCATCATTTGTTTGAAGATCAAATACATTATTTTTGATAAGCCTACAAATGATTTACAAACGTATGTATATGATTTTAAAGACAATGTGGTATAAATCGAAAATTAAAAACTGAAAAGCTTCTTTAACCCAGATCCAGTCCCGATCCAAGCCATTTGCTATCTTACTGCCACACCCATACTATCACACACACACACACACAGATACATGCGTATATAGTAGAAGAGACACATAGACAAAAGAAGGAAGTAAAAGAAAACATAATGCGTATTCTATATACATAGCTAAGAAAATGCTAAGAATAGTTTAAAGCAAGAGTCTGACATGAAATTGCCTTCAAGTTGTTTTCAAGATTTTCAGTAGGGTTTTTTTTACAGAATAACGAAAAGAATAATATTAATAAAAGTACGTATAAAGAACCCAGCATAAAATACATACATAAGTACACAAGGACACGTAAGGATATGTATTAATGCATTACAATTAAAGCGAAAATCTTAAAAAAGAAAATAAAAAAAAGTAAGCATACATATATATATATACATATATGAATATATATAAATATAATAAATACCATACCATTGATATAACGCTCTAGCATCTTTTGTAAGACATAACAGAGACATACATATGCATCTGGATACAATATAAATCAAATAAAAAAGGAATGAAAATAAGAGTGATGAGAAGAGAAGAGAAAAATCACAATGGAGATAATGATAAAAGATGATGATACCATATTTTTGCACTGCGTGTTATCAAATAAGTGATAGGCATTAAATTGTAATTGTATTTCATTGCATTTGAGCTAGAAATGTCCCGAGACAAGAAGGACAAACCCTCTTTGAAAATAGCTTAGCGCCCAGCTATATCCTGATATACCATATACCATATTCCGTATAAAATATATAACAATACTACCATAGGCAAGATGCGCGAAGAGTTGCACTGACAATGGCACCAGCAGATCCAATCTCAATCTTAATCTTACCCATTTTCCTAATCCAGTCCATCTTACATTATTACCGAATGATCTATTGTCTTTGTAAATAGAAAGTAACTAGTATGAATCCTCCTCGAATGCACCTCAGAATCAGAATCGCAGCCATATTGCATTATCCTGGCATCCTGGTATCTTTTAGTTAGCTAATTTTATTGAATCACGAACAGACAGACGTACTTAGTAAGAAATTGATTCCATAACCATACACATACACAAACACGTACACGTACACGTACACGTACACGTACACGTACACGTACACGTACACGTACACGTACACGTACACGTACACGTACACGTACACGTACACGTACACGTACACGTACACGTACACGTACACGTACACGTACACGTACACGTACACGTACACGTACACGTACACGTACACGTACACGTACACGTACACGTACACGTACACGTACACGTACACGTACACGTACCGAACCCAAATGTAGATGATCATTAGTATAACTCACTGAACCACAGTCAGCACTCGCAAAACATGATATACGTTGATATTTGATATGCAGTATGCGATATATACAGAACAGAAAATGGAATAGAGATACATGTTCCAATGCTCAACCCAAAACAAAACAAATACCGCTTAGATATAGAAGGAATCAAGAACTAACCACCAGTTAGTTCAGGTCAGGTTCGAGTCAGGTTCGAGGCCCTCTAAATAGCGTGTAATGTGTAATGAGAATGAGAATGCCAGTTGCAAGAGGGGTAACAACTTTTTATGGTGCTTAGCTCGATCTTGAGAACAAATCCCTTAATACTTACATAATAGATAATCGATAAACCTAAAACTCAAACAATGGGACTGATGCAATAAAAGCTAATGAAACACATATATAATATACATATACATATGTATGTACTTTATATATTATATGTATGTATAGTTGATATTATCTGGCATTTTTTTCAATTTGATTTCACAATGAAATAAATAAATAAATGAATGCGAAATTATAAATAAAAAAAAACAATGTAGATCCTTCCATACGTTAAAGAGTAATCGTCGTCCTGTGCGATTTCTGGACGATTTCTGGATGGATACGTTCAGAGAGCTAACAGAGCAAGAAATGCCATTGTTACTCTTTAAACATTTTTTGTGTATACCCAATTAGCAAAAGGAAGAAAGAATGATTGAAAACCCAAATTAAAAAAGAAGAGAAGAGAATAAAGAAATTATATATTAATACTGTTTTTTCGTGGATTCGAATGGATTCAAATTGCTGTATGAGTGTTGTCCAAAGGCTTGAACTGGCTCATACCTTTTATATAAGTATACAACACATACATACATATGTATTGTTTTTTGTTTATTTTTGGGATTTGATATGAATGTTACTTGATGGATTAATGAACGTTTGATAGTGAAAAAAAAATGAAAACCAAAGTATAATTTAACATATATTTGATGTAATTACATTGAACAAAATCAATGAAAATAATATGATAGAAAACCAAATATAATTTTAGCAAATAAAACAAAAGAAATAAAAATGAAGAACAACAAAAAAAAAAAACAAAAGATAATTAACTGGTGAAACGAACTAAGCCCATAATTGAGAATTTTAAAGCACGATTCGAGATCACACACATAAATTTAATTACACATGTATTAATAATAATATTAATATAATAAATTAATGAAATGAAATGTATTTACGAATAAAGTTAATATTATCACATACAATGTGTATAAGATTTGATTTTATTTTCACACTTCGATCGTATCCTTAGCTTGATCTATGTATGTACATGGTAATTGGAATGTTTATTCAATCCATTCATTCATTTTAGAATTTCAGCTGAAAACTGCGGTTCCATTATGATCTTGAATTGTTTTTTTGGTCCGACATTGGCGAGATCGTTGATAAAATCCCTGCAAATATATTCATTACATCAGAGATTACATTTTCTATACCATTTCAATATGATAGTCTCAACTTACTCCTCGTTGGCCAGCGTAACATTGATGCGATCCGTGGACACGCGTGTGGGTCGAATGGCACCAAAGAAGTCCGTTATGGGCACCTTGTGCGGATCGCGACGATACAGGTCCTTGCGGACGCCAACTGTTGATATGCACACACGCTTGGGACATACTTGCAGCTGTATGGTAAATAACAATAAAAGTAATGCATTACTTAAGTCGGTCGCACGATTTGGTTGCTTACAAATTCGCCAATTGTGCGCTTGCTAAACGGCTGAACCTTCTCTAGGAACTCCAGTGCGTAGTAAGTGTAGCGATCGATCATGTACACTCCAATCGAGGGATCCACGTGATGCTGCAAAGAACAGGTGGTTAACAACGCGGCGAGAGACTCGGATGAACACAACCTACGGATAGTGAGTCCTCGCCAACCAGACTACTGGCAACCGCCAGCACATTGGGTGATGTAAACTTCTCATAGAGCGACGCTGCCTGGCAAGTGTCCACCATAAAGAAGAGCTCATTATATCTGCAAATATCATGACAGTTAGACTTGACTGCAAAATTGAATAGACATCCAAACAAACCGCTTCTTTTCCCACATTTGCTGTATTCCATCGGCTAGTTCTTGACTGGTTATCTCCTCCGAATCTTGAAATTTAAGAAAACCATCGCCACCGTGCCCCGTCAAATAGATGAGCACATTGCTCCCAGCATCAGAGAGCAACTTCTTGGAGCGTGCGGTTCCATTTTGTGTGCGTCCCGTCAGCAAGCGTACAAAGTTTTCCACGGTCACCTCATAGCCACGATAATCTACCTCGACGTCATCGCCATACACATTGATATGCTGGTTCGCATTGTTGTAGACCTGGCCCGGACGAGGATTGCGCGCATTACACGCCATATCGTCAGCAATCATTAAAATGATTTGGGAGTCGGGAATGCCCAAGCGCTTCACAGAGCGGTAAATGGACAGAACGTTGGCCACATGACGGTAGTTGAACCAGAAACGGGATGCGTCCACCAGCACCGCCCAGTTGTTTGTGTGCGTCGACCGCTGGGCGGCATCCACATAGGCCTCCGGTAACATTGACGTTTCCTACAACAAGACGAAAATGTGTCAGTTATTATTATTTTTCTGCAATTTGATAATTTCCAAGTAGTTACTTACATGCTCAGCAGTGCAGCCAAATATAAAGGCAAACACAAAAAGAATTGATTTCAGCAGCATTTCTGAATTGTTTGATTTAATTGTTTCCTTTTATATTTATTTTCTTTTGCCGGTGTTGCGCCAGCCCTGTTCCTGCACAGAGCTGCCACTAGTATTGTGAAAACAGCTGAGAGGGCTGCCATACACCGTTCTGGCAACGCTCAGTTGTGCAAACTAATGTTGTAAAATGGCCATGATTTTCAATTCAATTTTTGCCTTTACAAATGCTTTTATGTACGATTTATGCCTTAAAACATATAAATCGTATTTCGAACTTTCAAACGCATGCCTTATTAACCCTCAAGTTACTTCTCAGGGTGGTAATAAAGCAATAGAAAAAAGTCAATGGCGCTTTGAAACAATCCAATATGGCGTAAAAATGACGCTGACATGTCGGATGAACAACAACCGAAGAGAGAAACGGAGATAAAAAAAAAACAGCACGTCAGCCGACAACAGTTCGTGGCAATGCATACATACATACATATGCAGTGTATACGCATACAACGTATATATATATAAAATATACATATGTTTGAATATGCATGTACAAAATACAAAGACATTTGGCTTTTCTCATGGTGAAGCTAAAGAAAATGAAGCAACAACAATGCCCAAGAAAACTCTCCGAATTCGCCGCAAAAATCTCGCAATCGCGATCATCGCTCTCTCTCCATCTCTCTCCTGTTCTTAACGATTCTCCCTCTCTGATTCACGTGGGTTTTCATACTTGTATGTATGGATGAATATGGGTTTGGTTTCTCTTGGTTTTGGGCGAATACTCATACATACATCCATTTGTATATGCGTACACACATATGTGTACATTTGTGTATGTTTTTCACCATTTCGCGATGAGCTTGAGCTTTGCCGGAAGTTTTCTTTTCATTTTTCATCCGTTTATTGTTATGCATTATGCCTGCACACTGATATTCGTATTCGTATCTATGTATGTACATATGTATGTTTATCGTCGCCTCTGCTTTGCCTTGAGATTCATGGCTGATACTCGTAGCTGCGTGGCGTTTGTCGGCCATTGCGTTTTCCAATTTGTATTGCCTTCAGCGCTTACACACACGCACATCTAAATACAGTATCTGTGAACGTAAGTTGTATGAATGTATGAACATATGTACATAAATGTGGCTGCCAGAGTGCACAAAGTTTTTACATGAAATTACGTATGTACACTCACTTCTACATATTTTCATAATGCAGAAAGGTGAAATTAATCGATTAATTAATTTATTTTATCCAATTATATTAGTATATGGCATACATACGTAGATATGTGAATAAAGAAACCTACATATAAACTTACCATCTTTTAGGATTCATTGTAATCAGATCACATTTTTAGTATTAATTAGTTTGTTTATTAAGGAAAGCTGAAAGTGTTCACTGTGTTCGCTTATGATATAAGGACTTCGAAACATTTTAAGAAAACAGAAGCTTTGTTATAATTAATTTAAAATACTGACGAGTATATGAAGCATATTCAAGTTGGGACAAAAAAAGTAGACAAGTTCAGATAATAATTCGTATGTCCTAGTTAGATGCATCCTTATGACCTTGACCTAGTTCAAGGCACAAGAAAAAGCACGTTCCTTTCGATTATATGCACACACCCACACGCACATACATAAGTGTTGCATACAAATACTTTTGTTAATACACTGTCATTGTTAACAAGACGAAGACGCCTGATACGAGAATAGTGGTCTATTGATTTTCCCCCTGCCCGTTGCTTATATCCAAATCCAAATCCGGTGCGGCATTATTCTAGGCAGTTAAGTTTTTCTCTAGCCTAAATACATACACACATAAATATGTATTGAAAATGAATACAGGACTCCGTCTGCCACTTGCAGGACTGTCCACTCAACTCAGCAGTGCTCACTTGAGCACGTCACAATAATAAAAATAAAATCGAGAGCGAAAGCGAAAGCGAAAGAATAACGTCGCCCTTGCCGTCGTGCTTTCGTCTACTCGTACCAATACTAACACCTAAAATAAAACAATAACGGAATATAAAATAAAACATATTAAAATATGTAGGTTTAGATGGCGCAAATTGTTGTTATTTTTATGTGAATATTCAAGCTACTGGACATCGGGACCTTGCCATTTTCGCCATATTTGAAAATAGATCCGTTTCCTCTTTCCCTTCCGATAAAGCAACAGAAAGATACAAAACAAAAAAAGAGAGCTAGTGACAGACGCAGCAGCAACAGCAACAACATCGGCAGCAACAGCCGAAGAAAATCAGCGACAAAAGCGATATGAATAAATTAATTTGCATACGAAAAAGCAAAGCGAAAAATCAGCAGCCACATTAGGCGAATCGAAGTACAAAATATTGAGTTCCATAAGCTGCCTGAAAGACTTTAGTTCAGTTTTATTGCTACCCCCAGCCGAAGACGAAGCATTCGCTTTTAGCTACTCGTATAGTCCTTGCAGTAGCTGTCGAGCGGCAACGCGCCAGAGTATAAAACAAAAACAAGTAAGCGAAGTTCGTATGCCGGCGCGGTAAAGTCGACTCGCGCGGTACCCTACACTCATTGTGGCCCAAGTCACAATAAATGTTTTAAATAATGATAGTATGTGTTTATCAATGCGTCAAACCTAGCTAGCTACAAAACATTTCAATGGTCAAAAATGACTTTAATGCGGAATATGTTTCGAGGTATACATATATTGTCCAAGTACGGACTGTAATAATTGTGGACTGTGTACAATTTATCAAATCGAACAATACAGTTTTCGTATCCTTTTATACAAATAATTGTGTTGCGTTTTTCAAGTTTCGGTTAATGAGTAGAGCATAAAATTATCTCGGAGATAGCACTTGCATGTGGTCGAGTCAGAGTCAGCGGCGAATACATATTTCGCCGCTGTGACGCTCTCTTGTTCTCTTGGTCTCTCTCGCTCTCTTTGACAAGTTGTCCGCTGCCATTTTGCCTTGTTATTTCACTTCGTACCGTGTTTGCGTTCACAACTCTGTCGGTTCGGGTTCTGCATTTTATTTTATTATTATTATTTTTTTTTTGTTTTTCTCTGCTTTGGCTTGTGCAGTTTTTTTGTACATTTGTATGTAAAACTGACCGCGTTTCCACCGACTTTGAATTCTAATGCGAATTCGAATTGATTTCGATTCAATTGAATAACAATAAATGCGGAAAATTCGCAAATGATGCGAAGGCGACTCTGAAAAAAAAGAGAATTAAGTAAGTATCGTCGTTGTGGCTGTCTGCCTGTTGTGTTGTGTGTGAGTGTGTGCTCGTGTATGTGCGCGTATGTGCCTCTCATATGTTTCGGTGTGTGTAAGAGCTGTTTATGTACACACATACATTAAAATATTTGCATGTGTGCGTACATGGCAAATCATTCGCAAACAAAAATGCTTTATGCATAATTAAAAGAAAACTGTTAATGTACACTTTTCATAAGCCCAAGAAAAGGTTAAGAGCAAAGAACTCCAAACAAAAACATTGACAAATATGCAACATAAATTAAACCTTAACGAAATTTAAAATTATCTTGTTTAATGACTTCAATCAACGACACACAATTAAATCTCAAATGGTGCACCCTAAAGTGGCAATAGCTAAATTTGTGGCACTTGCGGCAGGTGATTTTTTGTGGGATCATTTGTGCTTGCTTGCGGCAGTTCGAGTTCCAGTTTCACCTAGCCACCTGCTGGCGTGTCTCGCAATTTTGTCTAACTCAGCTTCGATGCTCGTCCTTGGACTTTGGCGGTCTACATCTGCAAAAATTCAAACCTACATGTGCCAAACCTTCACAGCTCCTTGATGATGACTTTAGGCTTTCTTTTAAAATTACATCGAATTTAAGATGTACAAGCTTAGTTTATTATTAACCAAATAAGTTCATGGCAAATGTCTTAAATGCAAGAAGTGCCACAATTGTTTCCGATTCATCGAAATTCAAAATTATGATAAGGCGCCTAATATGATTTTTAGTGTGACCAAAGGTGAGTGTGTAAATTTTGACCACTAATTTCGGATTTTAATTGTGACAGTTAAAAACAAACAGTGTCAGATCAAATGCGAATATGAATTTAGTAGAAGTACAAATTTGTATGTTTGACTTTTTGTTATGCTTTCAAGACAAATCTCCTGAAAATAAATCTAAAATCGGTCACTTTTTCTGCCCGCATACATTTATTTCTAATATATCTTTAACGAATGGAGTCTGATGTGTACATATAAAATATGAATAGTTATCTTTATAAAATTGTAGTGTTTTATTAGCTGTCATGCTCTTCACCTGTAGCACGCCTGATCCAGGTGCAATGCAGTAATGCCTAACCGTAACACATGACACACACACATTAAATCAAATCAAATATCAAATCAAACTTATCTTGACTCTTAACGGTCCATTCAAATTTAAATCAAGTGTGCGAATTGTGTTGCAAATGTCTCGAGAATGAAACATCGATACGATTATATACATATATCGTATACTGTGCACGATACTTTTGGTGCTATCGATATTTTTTACCCCTACATCCCTGCGTGCGGCAACGCTGTGCAGAAGCCAGATTTGATAAAACGGAGCAACATTTTAAACAAAATTAAACGGGTGTTGTTTTATTTTAAAGCAATAGAAAGTAAGTGTCGTAATTTAGCAAGCAACAAAACACATAAATAGTGAACACCAAGACAAATAGTGCAAATGCCCCGGGACTTCTGTTGCTACGTGCGCGTGTGCTTGTAAGTGTTTACAACTGCATTTCGGTTCAATTCGTAGTTTTTTTTTTTTTTTTGCATACTCACTGTTGAGCCTTTGCGACATGCGTGTGTGTTAACAATTTTTTTTTGTGTGTTTTGTACTTTATGTGGACTTCATTTTGATTTTGTTATTTGCGATTCGCTTTTATTTCCTTTATTCGCTGTTTGTTGTCGCTGTCATTTGTGTGTCTGTTTCCACCGCCTTCGTTGCAGAGGGTGGTGGCGGCTTCGTCTTGTCATTTTACGGTGAGCAGCAAAGTGCTTGCGCTAGTGTGTGTGCAATTTGTGAGAAGAGTTTGTTTGTGTGTGTGTATCAGTGTCATTAAATCCGTTTCGTGCTTTGTGCATGTGTGTAAGTGGAAATGGAAGTGGGAAATGGAGGCCGATTTTCTCCTGTTGTGCTACAATTGCAGTCCAAGAATCGCATAGACAGACCGACCAGGCGAAGGTTGAGTTTTGTGTGCTTGATTTTTGTTGCGCCAGTTAAATATTGCTATTGCCATTATTATAACAAATTCTGTTGTTCTCTCGGTGTCTCTCACCTCGCGATGCCTTTGTGTGCTCTCGCTCTCTGTTTCTGTTGATAGGCAACGCAAAAATGGCGCCTGTCATTTCGCACGCGCGTCGTCGCAACGTTCGCTACAACAATAAATTGACAGGATCAGGCTGTGCGCCAAACAAAATTCGGTTTGTCTTCTCTTTTATGTGTAGTAATTATTCGCCATGTGCTCTCGCTCTCTTGGCCGCCGCAGTCGCCGTTAGCAACGATGCTCCAAGTTTGTTTCTGCTTTTGTCTCTCTCTCTCTCTCGCTTGGCTTTACATTCTGTGCGCTCAGTATTTGAATGGCGTTATAAGCCGCTCCGCCGCTCTCTCAGTGGCTAGTGTTGTATTTTCCTCTCGCGGCCCCAGCTGCTGCGACAAACTGCTCCGTCTGCCGTTGCTTTCAAACTCGTTTTGATTTTTGGCTACCATCGTGAAGAGGAAGGAGATGAAGGGGGCAAAGCAAGCGACAGACAGATCTACGATCGTTGCTTTCTACTTATCCTTATTTTCTCTTTGTCATTCTCTAGCTGTTCTTGTTCCGTTTTGACTGCGTTCCATTGACAATGAATTTCACATGGCGTATACGTGATGTTGTACTTTCTAAAACATCTAAAGTCCATCCAATCTGCAATGAAACTATTTGAGCTAACTAGAACATTTAAATTTATTTAGCTAATGCTAATTTCGTATTAAATAATACATTAAAATATGCTATGGGTACTTTGATTATAAGTAATGAAAACTTGTATGTTTCCAGTGTAGGTTTAAGATTGATTTATGATTAGATTTCTGAACATATAATCAATTTACTCGTAAATTAATTTAAAAGGAGATGTGTAGTATATTGTTACTTATTTGTTTTTGTGTATTTTGTTTTGTGTAATTCGCAGGTAGTCAACAAATGGGACCAAATCACAACGACCTTAAGTGTTTACAAGTGCAGCTAGAGATTTGTGACTTCCAAGCTGACCGCAAGCAGCAGCAGGAGCTGGATCAACTGGCGAGTGAAACGAAAGCGTCAAAATAGGAGCGTCGACATCGTCGACAGCAGCGTCACAAGCTTTGCCCGGTGACGGCTCGAGGATGTCGGCGCGCAAGCCAGGGACAGTAGCAGTAACAGCAACAACAGCAGCAGTAGGAGCAGGAGCAGGCTCTGAAGCAGATGCGGAAGGAGCACGAGCAGCAGCAAAGCCCGATAACAATAATGTAGCATCGCCTACAGCAGAGATTGAAACGTCCCAGGGTGACGAAGCTTCATCCGAGGAGGCAAGCGCAACAGTTGCAGCAGCAGCAGCAGATGCATCAGCAAAAACTGCATCAACTGCATCTGATGAGGCATCTGATGATCGAGAAACTGGCAAAGATGGCGACAAACCATGTGCGAATCCTTTACCACTGGTAACCGAATGCGGCTCGCCACGCAAGACGCACAGTGATACCTCGAGTGTGGGGAAAAATGTTCGTGTCACGCGGCATTCATCGCCGCTGTTGCTGCTCAACAGTTCCTCTGGAGGCGGGGGCGGGGGCGGTGTCAGCGATGGAGATGAGCTGCCGAGTGGCAGCCAAGGCAGTAGCCAAGGGCAAAGAAAGAGCTCCGTCGATCGTCAGTTGTTAATACGCGGCCGCAAGTCCATTAAGGATCTGAAGGAAGTCAAGGAAGCAGCAGCCGCCAAGCTGCTTGAGGAATTGAACGTTAAAGACGGAACCTTTGAATTGGATGCCGAGGAAACAATTACAATTCTACCGGAACAGTATGTAAAAGACCAAAAGGATACGAAAGACACAAAAGACAACAAAGATGTGAAGCCAGCGGACAGAGAAAAGGACTTAAAGGACGCTAAAGAGAAAGAAAAAGATAAGGACAAGGAGAAGGAGAAGGAGAAGGAAAGAACACCAACCCCGACCCCAGCCTCAGCCTCAGCTCCAGCACCAACACCAACGATTCTCCAGCCAACAACGTGCAATCGCGTTACTCGCAAGGCGCACGCTCAGGAGCTCGCACTGGCCAACAACAACAACACGCGCGTCACCCGCAACCGGCGCCAGTCGTCGACGGTAAACAATGAGCCACAGCTGCCCGCCCGCGGGCGACGGAAAAGGCCAGCGCCCCCGGATCCCAAGGATGTGTTGAAGCGCAAGAGATCCGACGATGACTCCGAACTGGGACTGAAGTACAGCAAGGTGGAGGTCAAGGTGGAGGAGGAGGAGGATCCAGAGTCCAGCATTGCCTCCCTGGGCGGCGATGTGTCGACGCCGGCCAAGTCAACGGTTAGTATTAAGCTGGAACTGCCCGATAGCGAGGAGCAACTCATAGTCGCCACATTGGCCTCGCCAGCGGGAGCAGCAGCAGCTGCCACGCCCACAACGCAGTCAGCCAACAGGCGCGGACGTGGCAGACCGCAGACAAAGACGACGCCCTGCTCGACCAGCAGCACCACAGCCACAACCACCAGCACCCGAGCCACACGGCACAGCAAGGCGGGATCGCCGGGTCTGCTGGCTGCGACGCCGACGGAGCCAACGGTGTCGAAACGGCGACGTGTTGGCTCTGCCAATCGGAGTCTGTTGGTCGCCAAGGCGACATCGGCCAGCTCCAGTTCGCTGGCAACCAATGAGGACTCCAAGGACAGTCTGACCTCCTCCTCCATGGACGATTTGCTGCTGGCCGCGGCAGAGATCAAGCAGGAGAAACTGACGCCCGACTTCGATGAAAGTTTCGTTCTTGTCAGCATCACCAACAAGCCACCAGCAACACATCCCGATCCCGATCCCGAGCCAGAAACTGTTGAGCCACCTGTCGACTCTGCCGAGGATGCAGCCTCCTCGAATGGCATAGAACCGCTCACGGTCGATACAGATACGGATGCATGCAAAGCTGCTGGGGATCTGCTTGACCAGGTCGAGGATGAGTCTGAGGCTGTGAAGGGCGCCGCATCTAAGGGTGAGAAAGATGGCGATCGGGAGGGAGGGGGAGGACCCGAATCCGAATCGAATGAGGCTGGTAAGGCGCCCTCGCTGAGCCCGGAGATGATTAGCGAGGGCGTTAGCGCCATTAGTGTCAAACAGTTCTACAAGAAGCCCGAGTTTCTGGCCAACAATTTGGGCATTGAAAAAGATCCGGAGCTGGGCGAGATTGTCCAAATCGCGACTGAGGAACAGACCACGACGACGGCAGCTGATGAGGAGGCGGAAGCGGAGACAGAGATGGAGACGGATGTGGTCGCCGATGTTGAAATTGAGATGGAAATGGACGGTGGTGATGTGGAGACGAAACTGGATGATTCCTACTCGACGGGCATGGGAGAACTGCGTGTCGACGAGAGTGGCGACGAGGTGGATCTGGATCTGAATGCAGCGAAGGCCGCAGAGGAAGCAGAAGCAGGTGAAGCATCCGCATCCGAGGAAGCGGCGGCAACAGTTGAGGAGGCATTGTGCTCGCCGGGCGAGCTTAATGGCGAGACTGAGCTGCCATCCAAGACGATGGACGACTATGATGACTTCGAGAGTGAGATTATGGAGCAGCTGGCCAAGGAGGGCGTGGTGGATGCCAGCGGCAATGCGCTAAGCGCCAGCAAACAGAGCCAGGAGGAGGAGCAGGCGCAGCAGCAGCAGCTGGCAGAGATTGAATGTGATACGGTCGGTAAGCAGGTTGATGCGCAGGCGGAGGAGGAGGATCAGAAGCATCAAGAGATGCAGGAGCAGGAGCAGGAATCAGCAAAGAAACTGATGACAGAAGGCGACAATGAAATGGTGCTCGCTTTGGAGGTGGAACCATTTACTGAGGAGCAGGAAGCAGAAGCCAATGCCGAAGCCGATGACGATGACGAGGACGACACGGAGGTGCAAATCCTGAATGAGGTCTGCACCGAATATCCAGAGGAGAACAAGGAGAACGTGTCCACCACATCATCACCATCAGATGGTGTCGCCGTCGCCATCGCAGCTGCTAGCGATGAGGCGACCGCGATGGACATCGAGCTGGCCAGGATGGACATTAAGGCTGAAGACAACGTGGCTGCCAAACTGGAAAGTGTCAAGGAGGAGCAGAAGGACCAGGAGGATCAGGATGAGAAACCACTGGCTGCCATTGCCGCCGAGCAGAAGACGACGTTGCCCAAAACCGAAGCCAATGGCAATGGGAATGGGGATGGGGATGTCCAGCTGAAGCCTCTGTTTCAGGATATCCAAGAAGAGGAGCTGCGGCGCCAAAAGGAGTTCCACCTGCAGAATCTTGGCCTGCTGACCCACCAGGCAGCCGAGCAGCTGCGCCAGGAGTACATCCAGGAGGCGCACACGCGTGCGGTGCACCAGCAGCAGATGCAGCAGCACCAGCAGCAGACTGGCAAGAGATCAGCTGCCAAAGGTGCTAGTGGTGGTGGCAGTGCCGCTCACATCGAGTCCAGCGGCACCCTCAAGACGGTCATCAAGCTGAATCGCAGCAGCAACGGCGGAGCGGGTGGCGCCAGTGGTGTGCCTACTGGCACTGTCATTCATGGCGCCGCTGGAGTGGCCGCCTCCCATATGGGGATGGGCAGTGCAACCCGCAAGGGTGGCGGGGGCATCGGTGGTGCCGGTGCGGGTGCGGGTGCAGGTGGCAGTGGAGGCAGCTCGGCGCACGGAGTGCGTCGCCAGTCGCTCAAGATGACATTCCAGAAGGGACGCGCACGTGGTCATGGCGCCGCAGACCGTGCTGCCGACCAGCATGGTGCCCATGGTGCCGAGGACTCCTACTACACCATACAGAATGAGGTAAGTAACAAGCAGCATAATTCTTAGTAATGATAATAATCTAACTAATGACTCATTTATTTCATTTACAGAACGAAGGTGCGACGAAAACCAAATCCAATTTGAATTCGGGTAACACTGGCCATGGCCGAAAGACAAATAACCGTTTTAGCTTTACTAACCACAACAACAGCAGCCAGAAACAGCAACAGTTGGCGCAACAGCAACAGCAGCACAACCAACAAAACAACGCGACCAGAAATTGCCTGGGTGTGTTTTTTTCAGTTGGATGAAAGTTGGATGTTGATTTTGTTGTCTTGTTGTCTTGTTATGTTATGTTTTGTTTGCTTTTGTTGCTCCATCAATTTTCTTCCACTTCCATTCCCCATCCTGCTCTCATAACTTTAGATACATATAAAAACTGAAATACACCCCACATACATTTGACAAAGGACAAAAGAAATCATTCAGCTAGTTGTTCCTGGCCTTAACTAAACATTGATGGGCCTAAATCCTTTTATTTATCGCATCTACCATATAGAGATATTAGACGAGATATTCAAAACGTCAAATGAGACATTAATGCCCAACTGAATTGAATGAGTTCGAATGCGTCTTGCAATGAATTGAATAAAAGAATTGAAACCAAAAACTTCACATTCAAAAAATTCAGAGTTAATTGAATGGCGAAATAATATTAATAGTAAAAATCTAGTCAAGAAAACATTTCCATGCCCGAAAATTTCTGATATTCAATTTGTGTGACGAACAATATTAACTGTAACATATAAATTATAAAAAAAAAAAAAAATTGGTTTCTGAGTACTCTGAAAATTTTAGCTTTATTCATTTGATTCGTTTCTCGTTCACTCAATGCCGTTCATATGAGTACTCAAATTAATGTCAAAAATGAGTATTCAATCGATGAGAACCGGATCTTTGAATTTATTCCCCTCAGGGAATTAAATTAAACTCATGCAATATGTAAATCGAATTAATGCCAGACAGAAGCAGAAAGTATTAATAATACAGCTGAACATATTTGAAATCATAAGGAAATCATCATAATATGTGGTCTTTTATGTTTTTAAGATCTTGTCTAAATAATATCTGAATCGAATGTACATATCAATCAATCTCACTATAAGAGTCTTGTAATTATTGTTTACTGCAATCAGATTCATCACATTCTGAGGGACATGGCGGTCAAATGGATCACGGCTTCTATCAGATGGTGAAGAAGGACGAGAAGGAGAAGATACTCATTCCAGAGAAGGCGTCCTCCTTCAAGTTCCATCCGGGCCGCCTGTGCGAGGATCAGTGCTATTATTGCAGCGGCAAGTTTGGCCTGTACGACACACCCTGCCATGTGGGCCAGATCAAGTCCGTGGAGCGTCAGCAGAAGATTTTAGCAAGTGGGTGCCACTTTGTCACTTTAAATCAGCGGTGGGCACGAAGTCTGAATTCGGGAGCACAACAATAACAAGTACAGCATCATCAACAGCGAGTCTTTTGTGCGAATAGGCATAAAAATCGTTTGAAAAGCAGTCGCTGCTCCCGGAGCCACTGCGTGCCCATCGCTGCTTTAAATTGTCCCTGATAAATGTGCGCATTTCTAATGGCGACTTGTCTTTTTCCTTGTTTTTTATTTGCTGTAGATGAGGAGAAGCTGACGGTGGATAATTGCCTGTGCGATGCCTGCTTTCGGCATGTGGATCGCCGTGCCAATGCCCCCTCCTACAAGAAGCGCATCTCTGCTCCGGGACACTTGGAGACGAGCAACAACAACAATAGCGCCGGGAATAGCATGGACAAGCATTTTGGCGGCGATGCTGGCGGAGATGGGGAATTTGCGACGACATCGTCTGGTGTCGTGTCCGGATCCGGGTCCGGGTCCGGGACGACGGCTCAACGTGCTTGCGCCGTCAAGGATTGCGCGGACGGCGCCAGTCATTCTCTGCGGCGCAAGTGCGTCCGCAAGAGTGTAAAGAAGTGTCTGCTCAACTTCGAGATACCCGTGGGCACCTCAAACGTTTGGCTCTGCGAACCGCACTACAACACAGTCATCCAATCCTCCGGCTGCGTGCTGTGCAAGCGTCGTCTGGGCAAGAATCACATGTACCATATAACCTCAGTAAGCATCAGTCGTGATTTGATTTTGATCTCTTTCACTCCCCCGTCTCACTCACTCACTCCCTCTCCCACTCCCAGCAGGACACTGATCGCCTGGAGAAGGCCCTCGCCGAGATGGGCATTCCCGTGCAGCTCGGCGTCGGCACCGCAGTCTGCAAGCTGTGCCGCTACTTCGCCAATCTCCTGATGAAGCCACCGGACAGCACCAAGTCCCAGAAGGCTGAGTTCGTCAAGAACTATCGCAAGAGGTAAAGTAAATAGTTAACAGAAATTACGAGGGGTGGTCAATAAGATTGTGACTACGTATCTAGATTTTTGATAGGGAATATCTTCGCATTCCAACAGTTAAGCTCTTTCAAAGCTTTGATGCAAACAAACCAGGGACTGTAATCATTATAGGTGTTATTCAAAAAATGTTAAAATAATAAATATCAAGTTTTATAGATTTGCTCACAAAATAATGATTAATTTTAAGTTATTTTTTACTTCTCAGCCAACATTCATTATTTTTGGGCAAAAAAATAAAACTTATGGAATTATCGTTATTTCATGAGTTTTATTTTTTGATCAAAACAAAGGTCAAGTTGTAGTTTCGACTTTTCCTTAGGAAATAAACGCAAAAATTATACATATTCCAAGTCAAAAAGCCAAGACAAACCATAATAATCCATTTAAAAAAAATTTATTTTTGTGGAGAGCATAAAATTAAGCTTTGTCGAAATTGCAACTTAAGTTGTGTTTTAAGCAAAATATAAAACTCATGAAATAATGATTATTCTTTAAGATTTATTTTTCTGCTCAAATAAATGATTATTGGTTGAGAAGTAAAGTAAAACTTAAAATTTATCATTATTTTGTGAGCAAATCTATAAAACTTGAAAAGTTTTAATATTGGTAAAAATGCATAAAGGAGCCGTAAAGATGAATATTGGTATTTTGGTGTCTCAAAGTTATTACAAGTGAATGATTTTTTGATTACAAAAAAAAAACAAATCACTGCGGACGGCAGTTCGCGCTAGTGACGAAAGCAGCACGAAGGGTGCGAAGGCGACTAGCATATATACACAGGAAGAATGGAAAATTTGCTAAGACTGTCCGATCAGGTCGAGTTATATACCGATCGAAAGGTATTAACTTAACTTACAAATGTGCATACTAAGACTTTTGGAAACTCACCTGGTTCGTGAGATAAACAGGTGTAAGTGGGAGGGGAAAAATTTAAATTATTGCAGCTAATGGGGCCGTTGGAGCCTTTTTGAATTTTCTTTGAATTTTTTACAATTCTCATTAAAAATACGCGTCGAATGACACCTCGATCATCGAAATCGGACAACTGGTTCGAAAGATAATTAATTTTGAAATTTTTAGGGGCCTTCCGAAAATGAGATGAAAAGTCAGTCTGTTTGTTTGTTTGTTTGTTTGTTTGTTTGTTTGTTTGTTTGTTTGTTTGTTTGTTTGTTTGTTTGGATCAAATCGTTGATTTAGCTGAAAAGTTTGAATGAGGACTTGTTCCTGCTCAAAAATCAACAAACGTTTGTTCTACGACTTTTTCGAAAAATAGCTAGTTTAGCGGGAAATCGCTAAAAACCGCTAAAATTGAAACCCTTATAGCAGTCAAACGATAAAAGCTACAGATGCGATCTATATATCGTTGAAAATGTATATTGAAGGGCTGTTATGCATACCTTTTAACTTTTTTTCTAAAGTACACAGGTAAATTTCTACAGGTGAAATAAGGTATTGTCCCCCACATTTTAGCGGTTTTTGAGAAAACGCCGCTAACGATTTTTTTTAAATTTCAATATGTTTTAGTTTGAAAAGTTTCGCGTTTTTTGATATATGACACAAAAAATTTTACCGATAGGTTTGGAAGATATAACCTATTAACTGAATATATACGTTTTAATTTGAATTGAAATAGGGCAGCAGCAACAAAGTGTCATAGCAGCCAGTTTGTTTGTTTGGATCAAATCGTTAATTAAGCTTAAATGTTTGAATGAGGACTTGTTCCTTTTCAAAAATGTAGAAACGTTTGCTCTACGACTTTTTCGAAAAATCGCTAGTTTAGCGGGAAATCGCTAAAAACCGCAAAAATTGAAACCCCCATAGCATCCAAACGATAGAAGCTACAGATGCGATCTATATATCGTTGAAAAGGTATTTTGAAGGGCTCTTAGGCACTGCTTGCAGCGTAATGGAAATTACCTGTTAGCTGAATATATACATTTTACTTAGAGTGGGAATAGGACAGCAGCAGCAAAGTGTCATAGCACCCAGAGTTTAAAAGTGCTGATAGCTTTTGCGCTGGGCATGTGTGTTTGTAAAGGGGACCAGTGTTTCCAGCCAAATTGTTTTAGCTTGTACAAACAATAATCAAAGTTGACAAAGCTATACTGTCAAAAAATATTGCAATTTCAAAATTTCTTATGTCTTATTCAAAAATTTCTGATATCCCATAAAAAAAACCTCTTTACGAGGTAACAGTCTAGTGACGAAAACATTTTCATGCCCCAAAATTTCTGATATCCAATTTTGTGACGAATAATATTAAGTTTTACACATAAATTATTTTAAACAAAATTTTTGCATTCGGCAGTGCGCAAAACAGTGATACATTTTAGCGCAATGTGCCGAGTGCAAAAATTTTGTTTTAAATAATTTATATGTCAAACTTAATATTATTCGTCACAAAATTGGATATCAGAAATTTTGGGGCATGAAAATGTTTTCGTCACTAGACTGTTACCTCGTAAAGAGGTTTTTTTTATGTAATCATTATTTGCAGTCCCTGAATCAAACTTACAAACTGACTTTTCATCTCATTTTCGGAAGGCCACAAAAAATTTCAAAATTATTTATGTTTTGAACGGGTGGTCGGATTTTGATGATGGAGCTGTCATTCGACGCGTATTTTTGATAAGAATAGTAAAGGCTCCAATGGCCCCATTTGCTGCAATCGTTTAAATTTTGTTAATGAAAATCCATGGATAAATTGCGAAGTAAAAGACCAAAGACTAGTGAGAGACCAAAAACTGTAGAGGGTGCAGTTACCTTCAGTTTGAGTGCTTGCTTGGCCAAATCGGTTATTTACAACTGGAAATTTACTCAAAAATGTCGAAAGCGCTTCCATTACCACAATTTTAGGTGCGATTTTTGTGTTTAGTGGTTTAAACCAGGGGCGGGCAGGCATAGACTCCGGGAGCTCCTAATTTTATTCGGCGCCGTGAAGTCGCACACAAGCAGCTCAAGTCGAGGCATTTTATGACCGTCATAAAAGTTAACAACAACAACATAGCAAAGGCATAGACAAAGTAGGTAGACAGACTCTAATAGGGTTGTTGTTGTAGTTGTTGCTGTGGAGCTGCCGAGTTCAGATTTTGTGCCCACCGCTGGCTTAAACTAAACTATTGTTATTGAAGATTGCTATAATTGGTTGCTGTTTCATTCTATTATAGGCTGCTTAAGGTGCATAATCTGCAGGACGGCAGCAACGAGGCCTCTGAGGCGGATGAGGAGGACGTGCGAGCCTCCACAGCCGCAACTGGCGATGGTGGCGGAGGAGGAGGAGGAGGCGCTGCCACAACGTCGTCGACCGCTTGTGATGAAGCTTCGAGAGAATTGCCAATGCCAATGGTAGTTGACTATGAGGGGCCAACGGACTCCAGCTCGAGCAGCTCCTCGACGACGACACCCATGGGTCATGGCACCAGCAAACAGATATCCAAGCTGCAGGCCATACTCCAGCAGAATCTGTCCGGCGAGACGGCGGCGGTGGTCAACTCCAAATCCAACTCGAATTCGAAGGCCGAGGCGGACATTTCGAATGTGCTGCGTGGCAATCCGAACATCTCGATGCGCGAGCTCTTCCACGGCGAGGAGGATCTGGGCGTGCAGTTCAAGGTGCCGTTCGGCTGCAGCAGCAGCCAGCGCACGCCGGAGGGCTGGACACGGGTGCAGACGTTCCTGCAGTACGATGAGCCGACGCGTCGCCTGTGGGAGGAGCTGCAGAAGCCCTATGGCAACCAGAGCTCCTTTCTGCGCCATCTCATTCTGCTGGAGAAGTATTATCGCAATGGGGATCTGGTGCTCGCGCCGCACGCCTCGCCCAACGCCAGCGTTTACACGCAGACGGTGCGGCAACGTCTCAATTCCTACGATCATGGCCATTGCGGAGGCTTAAAGACGACGAACACCAGCTCTTTATCGCCCAATGCCGCCCAAGCGAATGCCCAATCCAATGCCAGCTGCAGCTCCAGCTCTCCTCAGGCGCAGACCCAAGCCAATGTCAGCTTAACTGCAGCCTCTGCTTCGGGTTCGGGTTCTTCTGGCGTTGCCAGTGTGCTGGCCAACGCTCTGACCACGCCCCATGCTGAGCAGCAACAACAACAACAGCAGTCGGAGGCTGTCATTCCACTGGTGGAACTGAACGATGATGATGACGATGATGACATGCAGGACAAGGCGGATGAGCAGGCGGCGGCCTACTACTCGCCAGAGCTGGGTCTGATGTCGCTGGATCGCCTGCGCAATGTCTCCGTGGACAAGCTGACGAAGCAGCTCAGCTCGAACGCGGTCACGATAATAGCACGACCCAAAGACAATGCCAGCAAACAGACGGCAACTGCAACTGCAACGGGATCAGGAGCAACTGCAACAGCAATTGCAATTGCAACGACTGCTGAGGAATCGCAGCCAAAGGTGTCCAAGGATGCGCCTCCGCTAGTGCCCACCAGTGCGGCGAATAGCCGCAGCATCCTCAAGACCAATCTGCTGAACAAGGCCGTTGAGATTGTGCCACTTGCTAGTCAACAACAACAACAACAACAACACCAACATCTTCATCAGCAGCAGCAACAGCAGTCCAACAACAACAAGCCCGCCTCCTCCGCTTCCGCTGAGAAGCCACACAAGCTACTGGACATGGCCAACAAGTTGGCCAGCGTGGACGTGGCGTTGCTCTCGCTGCAGCAACAGGCACTGGCACACGCCCAGTCGCAGGCACAGGCACAGAAGCAAAAGAACCTGACGACAACAGCCAGCACAACACTTGCGCCCACAATCCTGCAGCAACAACAGCAGCAGCAGCAACAACAACAACAACAGCAGCATCAACAGCAGCAGCAGCAACAGCAATCTACAAAGCCCATGCAAAATGTGGCACAGCTGCTGAGCTCGCCCCCAGAGCTGATAAGTCTGCAGCGGCGTCGTACCAGCGGTGCTAGTGGTGCCAGTGTTGCTGCTGCCACGCTGCCCTCGTTGGCTGGCAAACGTTTGCAGCTGCCGCGCACTGGAGGTGGAGGTGGAGGAGGAGGAGCAGGAGCAGGTAGCGGTATAGGAAGTGCACCCAAGGTGATCAAGTTGCCGGATTCGTTGTCGCCGCAGGAGCGACAGGACAGCAAAAGCTGGAAGCCAACGTTGATACCATTGAAGGAGCAGCACCGGGTGACAACCAAGTCAAACCAAACGCTATTCCAGACCGCCGACGGACGCCGTCTGCCCGCCCAGGTGCAGGTGCAGTCCGGCGGCAAGCCGTACCTCATCTCCATCACGGACTACAATCGCATGTGCATTCTGCGACGCGAGAAACTGATGCGCGACCAGATGCTGAAGGCCAATGCCAAGCTGAAACCTGGCCAGGCACAGGCACAGACTCAATCTCAACAGCAGCAGCAACAACAACAGCAGCAGCAGCAACAACAGCAGCATCAATCACAAACACATTCTAATTACTCTGCTGGACTGAGCAACATGTCCAAAATGACAGCAGCACAGCAGACGGCACGTCATCAGTTGCAACAGCTGCAGCAGCAACAGCAACAACAGCAGCAACAGCAACAACTCCACAAGCAGCAGCAGCAGCTGCCCACGCTACCAACGCTGCAGTCTGGAGGTGGAGGTACCGGTGCCAGCAGCGGTCTGCGCCTGGCGCGCTTGGCACCCAAGCCAATGCCGCCACTGAGCAATGCCCAACAAGGCGCAGCTGGAGCTAGTGCAGCACAGTCATCATCCAACTATCAGCCGATGCTGGTCAATGCCTTGGCGGCGGCAGCTGCCGCCAGTGCGGCGGCCAACAGCAATGTCACCCTGGACAGCAACAGCTCCTGGCTGTGGCAGAACTTTCCCGATGCCAATCAGCTTTTACTAAACGGAAATGGCAGCAGAGGCTCCGCAGTCGCCGCCAAGTTGCCACATCTCACAGCGAAGCCGGCGGCAACTGCAACCAGCGGCGGAGGCGGAGGTGGAGGTGGCATCACCTTTACCCTGAAGCAGCAACAGCAACAACAGCAGCAGCAGAAGCTTATTGACAATGTTATCATGTCCAAGATACCTAAAAGCCTGACAGTCATTCCTCAGCACATGGGAGGGGCAGGAGGTGGAGGAGATGTTGCCGGCGGGGGAACAAAGGAATGAGGAATAAGAACAACAACAATCAGCAAGAACATAAACCTGCAACTGCAACTAAATCTAGGAACACAACTCAATCCTGCCAGTGATGGGAAAGCGAATCAAACAGAAACTAATAAGAATAAGAATAAGAAAGATCATCTACATTTTAAAAGCAACAACAGCAACATAATAATTTTAATAATAAGCAACCTAAGAAGGTGAAAGGAGAAAATAGAGAAGAGAGAGAGAGAGCAGAAGCAAGTGCAAGAGATCAGATATCAAATCAGAGTCAGCTTTGATTATGATCATGATGATGACAATGCAAATTCCATAATATATTATCATAATAGTGTCGAGGAGATATATTAGGATATTTCATATTTAACACAAATTGATAAGGAAATTCCCCCAAAATCAACATTAAAACACAACATTAAAGAAAAGATGGAAAGAACATACATACAAGTTAAGATTAGGGTATAGAATTACGCATAGTTCACTACATATATACAGCTAGAGTTGAAAACTATACAAATAGATGAGATAGATACAAACAAAAACAAAAACAAAAGAAGAAAAAAAGAATCAGAATTCAGAATATATAGAGCAAGTATGTAGTATTAGTGTTTGGGGTGTGTTTTATTGAATCATTTTTAAGTACGCCTTTAAAGTTAACATCGTTACACGATACTGAGAACAGATATACCATACATATAAATTATATATCTCCCATATATATATATTTACACAAACAAACAAACAAAAATATATATTTACTATATTTTTTTTATTAGATTTTACCGCACATCTATTCAATGGGCATTCGTGTATTATATATACCAAATTGCTAATGGTTAGCATACATGCATACATTATCTAAAACTATATAGGCTCCAACTGTATATGTACACAAATCGAAAGAGGCAGAGACAGAAGAGTTAGTAAGATCGAGATAGAGGTAGAGAGAGAGAGTGCAAATAGCACAAACTAAATGTTGCCAAACTAAATGATGATGTTCCCCATCCACACATGTTATGTATGTAATGATCGAGCTTGTAAATGTGTCGCATGATAACCCCCCGAACATCACCTCAGTGTCACCCAAACTGGGTTGGAGTTTGGAGTTGGCAGTGGAGGGAGATTTGTGTGCTTGTTTGGCTTCGTTCGCATGACTATAGTTTGTGCAATCTGTCTTAGTCCGACTGTCTTTGCCAGATTGGTTTCTCCACACATACACACACACACAACACACACACATACATATATATACAAACATAACAGTTAGATACAATTACTTTTATTTATAAGTATTTTTTTTAATTAACATTTACAGACTACAAATCTAAAAAGAAAGGATGAACCTAAATAACCAACAAATAGAAATAACGTTTCGATTATAGATATCTAATTTATGTTTCATTTCAATTATTATTATTATTTGTACATATTTATATACACAGACAGACAGACATAAACGAGAACAACAAACAGCAAAAAGTAATCAATAAAATCGAAAAATAATTTAAATAAATTTATACACATTTCCTATTCCTCTCAGCACATGAAGTGCTCCAAATTTATTTTCATTTCGTTCTCTGCAGATCCTTGAATCACTATTTTTAGTTTAATCCTCATCGGTATCGGGATCGACAATGCAGCAAACATCAATCACAAAATGTCAATAAATTGACAATGGCACTCAAATCGCAAAAGCTTTCAAATGCAAAACAAATTATTTATATGAAATGGATACAAAAGATATATATACATATATGTATATTTAAGGAAGAAGTTTAATTGTGAATTAGCTGGTTAAGCATAGTTATATTTATACATATGAATTCAATTGTTGTTGTTAAACATTGAAAATGTATTTGTAAACCAAACAAAAATCAAATTATGAATGTTGAGAATATTTTTGGTTGTCGTCGTTTTGCCTACAAAAGAAAGTAAACAGATATTTATTTATATAGAGAGAACTATATACATTACAAACATACAAATACATATATTTATAAACACATGCTTTCCCAACTGTTGGCGCCTGTATGGGAATTTATAGACATACCAATATCCAGTATATACTGATAAACTGATCTAACTGATGCACATTTGCCTTTAAGAACTTGGTTTTTATGTTGTGTGCATGTGCGTGAGACATTGTGTATGTGAGTGCGTGTTTGTTTGTACATGAAAATGTACATAAGTGTGTGTACATAATGTTGACTTATGTATTCTAATGATAAAACTTATGTAACAATTACCAATTACACTTATTTATGCATTCATTTCAGTTCATGTAAGAATAGGCACAGATCCAATTTATATGCGGTCTCCAGTCTTTTGTTACCATTAAAATTGAAATTAAAAATAAACCCATATATTAAGTAATACAAATACAACTTTGTTTTAATTTCCATATTCGAATGAAAGAGTTTCAGCATCCGACAGCCTTTCAATCTTTATAATGCGCCGCACTATGGCTCATTTGTCAAAGTAGATGGCAAAAATCCATTTACGCTTCTTTCGCTGGACAAAAATTTTGAATTGGCTCTATTAAGAATTGGTTATAGTTACATACATATTTGTTTTCTAAAATTTGCTGAAAAGGTATAAAAATGCTTTATAATGGAGAGATTTTAAATAAAAAAAAATATATTCTTCCAGATAGATTAACAAGCGAAATTCAAAATATTTTATTTCAAAAGGCCCCATGAGTAAATTATGGAATTCATTATATTCCACTCATGTTTTATTAATTGGATTAATATGTGGTGATTGTGGGGGGTGTGGAAAGTACCAAATGGGTTAATCCAGAGTTGCGGACGTTATATTTGCACGCATTTTTTCATGTTTAAAATGAAACAACTCGCAATCAGGTCGGTAAATTTTATTTAAGTTTTCTGGAAAATGCAGTTCTATGGGAGTACTTTTAAACATATTTTAAGATAGACTATTGTTTTTGAAAAAAAATATAGCTGGGGAAAGTTCCTTCGCAGACGTACAAAAAAATGTAAGTCGATTTGAGGTTAACGTCCGTATAATAACCAAAATATATCCAAATACAAAAAATTAAGTGGAATATAAGACCGTAACAATCCAGCTTAAAGAATAATGATTACTAGTTTCGTTAAATAAAAATCTTAATTTTTTTTCTGTTGCGAACGTTACACTTTGTATACCCATTTTTCCTTCAAATTATTAATATATCTTAAAAATTCTTTCAATATGGTTTTTATCTTAAATAGGAGGAAATGTAAAAAAGCTTAAGATTTACTAATCGTTGAACACTCAGACGACTGTTTTGCCCACCTTTTTGACCACGGAAAATACCCGTTTTTTACAAGAATTAATTAAAGCAAGAGGCAAAAAACCCTATTAATTGGTTAGGCTCGGCCATGAACATACAAGCCACCGTAACCATTTTGTTTTTATAGCAAACTCCAAGAAAGAAACAGCAGCTAAGGAGCTGAGTAGTGACCTTTGCCCATCTGTGATCCACGTCAAGAGCTTAATAACTTGATAGCTGCAATCCGTTAAGTGTATAAAGACATGATTCCAAGTGAAATTGGCGATGTATATTAAAACACAATATCACCAAATAATCGTTTTATTTCACTTTCTCGTATATGTATGTTTGTATGTTTGTATGCATGTGTATGTGTATGTGTATGTGTAGTGTGAGTATGTATCGAGATAAATCATTTTTGTTAATGTTAAGTTTGTAATGTTTGTTTAGTATCGAGTGCTGAAATGTGAAATTCTAAAAATTAAAATAAATATGAATAATATACGAGTAGATTCTCCCATTTTTTTTTCGATGAATAAATAGCTATATATATAAATAGTTTATTTTATTGGCTGTTTTTATATCATTCCTTTAATCTCTTCATTTTGTTGTTGTTTATAAGTATAATTCCAGCTCTGCCTATACTCCTTCTCTTTCTCTCTATCTCTCTCTCTCCCTGTTCTCGCAGGAGAAGTATAAATTTGATAAGTATGTTTAATGGAGATTAGAACCTTGATTCATCTCTAAAATCTCTAAGATATTAGTTTGTCTGTACTCTTCTGTTTCATGTATGTGTGTATCTACGTCTATCTCTCTCTCTTTCTCTCGCTCTCTCTCTCTCTCTTAATCAATCAGTTTGCTTGTGCCTCTAGTTCTATGCTTCTCCTCTTTTCTACGTGCTCTCGTTTTTCATGGATCATATTATATAGATACATATATAAATTTATATGGATCCATCGTGTTTAGAATTGTGTTTGTTTGTATGTTGATGTTGTTGTTGTTCTTTTTTTTTTTTTCGGTTTTTTGTTTGTTTTATTAACATAAATTTCAAAAAATAATGTTTTATAGACGTTTTTGGATATTCGATATGCATTTGTTGTTGTTGTATTCCTGTTTTACAATCGGCTTGAAGATAGATGTACGTCCATATAGCATACATCGAGATATACAATATATATAATTTGCGAGAAATTATAATATGTTCACTTTTGTTTTGTTTTGTTTTGTTTTGTTTTGAAGTTACCTTTACGACGAGTGTAGTATAATAATAAATCTATGTTTATTAATATTATTATTATTAAAATTTATCAATTATTATATGAGCTCTTCTTCTGGCTGGGCTACGGGCCGCTATCGATGAACGGCGCATAGGAGAGCTTTGAGTGGGTGGGGAGATGAGGGAGGATTGTGTCGGGTGGTTGGTTTACAAATCGGTCTCGCCATAGAGAGCTGTGCTGAACGACATGTAGTCCAGGGCGCCGGGCACGCCATTGGGTCCTTTGTATGGTGGCATACGCTGGATGCAGTATTCGGCCTGATCTGGCGGCAATTCGCGACGCAGCTCATCGGGCAATATATATGGCTGGAAGAGTTGAAGATAAACACAGATGTTAGCTATTGTTTAAGATTGGATTGGATCAGTTCGCTCACCTTATCGGCTGCCAGGATTCTGAACGAATCAATGACTTGTTCGGCAGTGTCGGTGTCGGTGCTTTCGCGGGTCATGAAGTCGAGGAAAGCATCAAAGTGCACGTAGCCAGTGTTGTTGGGATCGACCACAGCGAGAATGCGCTGGAAGTCCATGTCGCCCTGACGATCCTTGCCGATCGAATAGCCCAGCGAGACGAGGCACGATTTGAACTCCTCGGGCGTCAGGCGGCCGGTGCGATTCTTGTCAAAGTGATTGAAGCTGGAACGGAACTCGTTCAGCTGCTCCTGGCTGATGCCCTTGGAGTCGCGTGTCAGTATTTGGTTCTCCACCTCGTTGATGTTGCGGTTAATCGAGGTGAGCAGCTGCTCCCATCCGACGCGCAGCGTCTCCATCGTGTAGTTCGTGTAGCGGTTCTCGAAGATCATCGACTCCTGTACGGCCTGGTGGATCTTCTCCAGCTCCTCAATGTTTGGCTTATATGCGTACACAGCCTGCTCGTACTCCTTGAGGCGATGCAGCTGGTCCTCGAGAGAGCCCTGCATGCCCATGCCTATCGCCGTCACCGCATCCATCTGCCGCTCGATCCAGGGACCGACCACATTGGCCTTCTCGGCGAACTGGCGACGGAGCATCTCGTTGTTCTGCTGCTTGCGCAGCTCGTTGGCCAGCGTCTGGTCACGCTGTGGCACCAGTTGGCGGACATCGGTCCACTTGCGTGTCATGTCGTTGGCGGTCAGAGTGGTGTAGGGATTCTCCAGGCCACCGGGTATCTGGTGCTGCTTAACAATCGATTCGACCTCGCGGACGAGGTTCACAATCAGATTGAACTCCTTGTCGGCCTCGCCGAGTGTCGCCTTGAACTGATCGTGCGCCTGGATCAGGCCCTGAATCTCCTCCATGGTGTGCACTATGAACATGTCCACCAGATCCTCGCGTGTGCCATCCAACCAGTTATTGAATGGCGCCGCACGCTTCGCAAACTCCAAATGCAAGATGTCGATCTTCTCCAGAATGCGCTCCGCCTCATCCAAAGCAGTGCGACGACGCTGGGTGAGTGCACCCAAGCGATCCCACTGATCGCAAATGCGCTGGCAACGCGCATTCACCGACACACAGTCGTGGTACTCCAGAGTGCTTCAAGATCAAAGATAGAAGATTGAGATGGAGGACGTTACCATAAGTGATATCACTCAGACGATTATTGCTACAATTGCATCTTTGACTTAATGATGATCATTGATGATCGTGATATGAAATGATATTGAAAACAGTATTAATTCAACTGCAATATCGATAATCAATTGATGATGATGATCTGTGATCTGATGAATGCTACTGATCAATAGATGATCGATGAACTGATGAAAGCTATATGATCAACGATAGAAGATCATTGATCTGAAGAATTATTGCATCATTAAAATTAGGTTGAAAAAAGGGATGGATTCAAGTGCAAAACCGATCGATAATCAATGATCTGATGAAAGCTATATGATCAGCGATAGAAGATCATTGATCTGAAGGATTATTGCATCATTAAAATTAGGTTGAAAAAAGGGATGGATACAAGTGCAAAACCGATCGATAATCAATGATCTGATGAAAGCTATATGATCAACAATAGAAGAGCTGGAGGATCATAGAATTATTAAAATTATGTTGAAAATAGTATTGATACAAGTGCAAAATCGATAATCAATCGATGATCGATGATCAAAGTAGGAGGATCAAGGCATGATATGAAATGATATTGAAAAGAGTATTAATACAACTGCAAAATCGATTATCAATTGATGATCGACGATCGCTGATCTGTGATCGGATGAAAGCTATATCATCAACAATTGAAGATAGAGCATGATTAAAATTATATTGACTATCGATGATCTGATGAAAGCTATATGATCATACACATCACCTAACCTCACACTTTGCGTTGTTGCCCATCGGATGATCGAGCGTCGAGGCAAGCATTCAAAATAATAATTGAATATACAATTGATAGAGATTCATTGAGGAAGGAGTCTAAGGAACTAAAGATGCCAATGGGTTAGCTCAACTTACTTCAGCTCCTGTGCAATGGCGGCAATTTGTTCGACGCGATCTTGGTGGGCAGCCAGATCAGACTCAAAGGCTTCGTGTTTCTTCTTGAGGGCCTTCAGCTCGTTAAGCTTGCATTGACGGAAGTCCTGGGACTGCAGCATCTCCTCTTTGCCACGTGTCCAGTCCTCATGGGCATCAGCCTACAACAGAGAGAGAGAGAGAGAGTTGGAGTCAATATATCCACGATTAAAGGTCATGACATTACCTTATGCTTGAACTTCTGGGCCAAATGTTCGAGACGCTCCAGGCGCATGGTCTCAGCCAGCAGCCATTCCTCGAACGCCTTCTCGGCAAGCTCCAGGCCCTTCCATGAATTTGAGATATCAGACACTGTCTTGCCCTCGGTGGGCAAGTAGGCTGGACGGTTGGACAGACGCAGCTTCGTCTGCAGCGTGTTAAAGTTTGTTTCGAGTTTTGCCTTCTGCTCAACACGTGGTGGCTTGTGCTTGCGACGGTACGTGCGGTACTCCTCGAGCTTCTTCTGTACTCCAGCCAGCGAGTTGTCCGCCTGGCGCGAGTTCAGCCACGGCATCGTGCGACGAATCCATTCCAGCAGCTAAACCGACGAGTCGAAAGTACAAGTTGTTATTAAAACGAGTGATCGAGTAACGAGTGATCGAGTAACGAGTAATCGCTCGTTGTGGCAACTGATCGTTAGAGCACACGTGTGATCATTAATCGCGAGTAATCATTGGAACGAGAGATCATTTCAATTTAGTGATCGTCAGAATGAGTAATCGTTAGAAACGAGTGATCATCTCTAACGAGTGATAATTATCGTCAGAATGAATTATTCTTAGACTGATAGATCGAAAGTCGCACTGAGTAACCGTTTAAATGAGAGCTGCTTTCAAACAACGAGTTATCATTTATAACGAGTAATCATTTCAGTAGAAAGTGATAATTTGAAAGATTGATCGATAGAACGAGTGAACGTTACAGCGATTGATCATTTAAACCGATTGATTGCCACAACGAGTGAATCTTTGGAAAAAGTAATCATCGAAGTTGTTGTATACTTACATCGCTGGCCAGACGCTCGTACTCCTCCATGAGACGCTCATTCTCCTGGTTAACCTTGAGCACCTTGCAAATACGGTTTGCTGCCGTTTCCGCCTGCCGATTGTGAAATGTTGAAAATGTCGTTAGAAAACACTTTTGACTCGCCAGCCAAATACTCTGAGCGTAGGATTCACAAAAACCAACTCAGATTTGGAGAGCAAACAAGACGAACAGACGAACAGCAAAACAATGAACTGCACAAACTATGTAAGCAAGAATCCAATTGGAACGACAGACAAGGCGCGTTAGTTAAAAGAAAAAGCCCGTTATTCTTATTCAAGCAGGCAGCAGGCAGCGGGCAGCGGGCAGGCGCAAGCAGTGTTCCAAGCTCTCAAGGATTGATTGCCCTCGAGGATCGGCCCTCTCACTTGCCAGATCGCGTTTCCTTTCGCGCAGTCGACAGTGTAATAGAAATTGTATGTGTGTGTGTGTGTGTGTGTCGGACAAAATGTAAATGAGATGAGAAAGTGAGCAGAACTATCGATTAACTATCGATAACTGAGCTTCGATTGTAGAAAGGATATCTTCAACTTCAAGAACTATCGAAAACTGAGTTTCGACTGCAGATAATGTGAGCAGAACTATCGATTAGCTATCGATAACTGAGTTTCAACTGTAGAAAGAAGATCTTGAAAAAGGAAACCCGAACAAAGTCTGTTTGCAAAATGAAATAAGGGTTCCCAAAGTGCTTAATGAGATGGCCAGGAGGGAGGCGGAGGTGGAGGTGGAGGGTGTGAATTGGAATTGGATTTGGAATTGTGGTGTATATGGTAGATTGTGGGGTGTGTGTATAACAGACCTTTTGGGCGCCACTGAAACAGTGATAATACGATGATACATAGGTCATGACCGCTCTTTCATCGGGCAATGCAGTATTCTGCAAATCTGTATGATCGGTGGTGGTATTGGTGGTGGTGGTGGTTTTTTTATTGGTGGTGATGGTGATCGTGGCGGTTGTGGTGTTGTTGTTGTTGTTGTTGTCGTTGTAACATTATCGTTATCATTTTGTTGGGAATTGTAGTAGTAGTAGTAGTAGTAGTAGATATTGTTGTTGTTGTTGTTGTAGCGGTAGCAGAGTATTGTTGTTGTTAATGGCGTTGTTGTTGTTGTTGTTGTTGATGAGCACATTGGCGAGAAGTAGAGCGAGCGAGCGAGCGAGCGACAGCAAGAGAGAGAAAAAGAGAGAGAGAGAGAGAAAAAAAAGCAACAAAACACACAAAATTGAATTATTTATGGGTTAGTGTTCGAGCAGGCATAACAAAAATAACAAAAACACTCAATATACCTACAATACTTATGTTTATGAACTATATAAGGTGCGTTTCATAATCATAAGACACCCCATTTTTTGTTAATATTTCAGAAAATACATTTTTTATCGAAGTTGTTTTTTTATATAATATTCTTAGCAATATAACCAACAAGTTTTAGTAGAATTTAGAATGGTTAGTTTATGCAAATAATATTAATTAAGGAAAAAGCAATATTTGGGCGTTTCATAAATATAAGACACTTTTTAATAATGATTTAACAAATTGATTCATTGGCAATTCTTTGGGATTATGTGCAGAAATTAAACTTTTTTATAGTCAATGAGATCACTCCAACCTTTAGCAATACAAAAAAAATTTGTTTTTCATCGATTCGTATAACTTTCTTAAAAGATTGGGATCCAGCTTACCCCATTCGGT
>JBAMBL010002488.1:0-52244 GCA_037043405.1 Drosophila subquinaria | reverse complement strand
GGAGAACTATCGATGGCACTATCGGCACTATCGATGGTCAAGCACTATCGAGCCGCCATCGATGGCAGACCTCCACTATCGATAGTTTTCGATAGTTTTTTATGAAGCTTTACGCATCACAGAAAACCGCGAAATTTCTGAAGAAACGGATGCAAAGGGAAACGCTCTGATATTTTGTGTAATACGTGCTAAATATATATTTTTGAGCATGGATAAGTTCCTTTTTATAGCCGATAAAGGTAAATTATTTGTTTTTTAGTTTTACTTGTCCAAACCGTTTTCGTTTAATTTAAGCAGAACGACGCAGTTTAGCTGCACTTACTGACGGTGAAGTGGCATGTGAATGCAGCAGCGCTGACTCGGACGCAAGTATCACGCATAAAACTGAAGCAACAAAAAGTAAGAAAGGAATTTCTAAAGTTTGGAAATATTTCAAGAGATCGGACGATAAAAAACTAGCCAAGTGTCTCAACTGTGGCAAGGAGTACAAGACAAGCGGGAACACGTCCAACTTGAAAGATCACCTCAAAAGATTTCATCCAGGTCTTGATGATCCTGTTCCAAAACAAACTAATTTAATAATTAAATCTGGAAAGACCTATTGCATCTCAGGCTACAGATCCACTGATCTGGATAAAAGTAAGTTATATATTTTAAGTTGCTCTTTCGACAAAATATAATAATTTTTTGTAATTTCAGGTGAACCAAACGGAACTGGCTCCTATAAAAACTCTTAGTTTAAATATTTATGTATTCCGGCCACTTCAGTCTAGTCGGAGCGCATGTTCAGCAAGGCCGGACAAATAGTTTCTGATCGACGGACTCGACTTAAAGAAATAAACATAAATATGTTATTGTTTCTGAACAAAACCCTTTGGCTATTAAAATAGCTAATTACTATGTAAGATTATTGAAATCCTATCTAATTTTAAAAATTAAATGTATTTTTAAGGGCATGTTATAACACTTATTGGAAAAACCTGAAATATTCCGTTAACTAAAATAAAATTTAATCCTCCTTAAATTTTTCTCTCGCCAAATGAAATGAATTAAATGAAATGTAGTTCTTCCTTAAATTAAAAAACAAAATTTACGATTTTAATTTTTTGTTGGAATTTTACTTAAGAAAATAATTTTTAGAAGCTAACTGCCATTATCTTTAAATCAACCCACTATCGAAAACTATCGATAGTTATCGATGGTTTGTGAAAAAATATCGTCCACTATCGATGGTGCCGACTATCGATAGTTCTCCACCTCTAATTGTAGCCTGTTCCTATTCTGAGTTTTCAATTTTTCCAATTTTATATATTGCTTTATTTTATTGAGAATCGTAAACTTGTATAAATTACAAATGTTTATAGGGCTATTAAGTTAAGATTTTGCCTATTTATTATATTTTTGACTTCAAATGTTTTTAGCATTTTTATTTTTATGAAATCTTCTTTAACTTATCTATTAGTTGAGCAAAGCAAAACAATCGTCACAATTAATAACCGTCAGCTTAAATCGAGTAAATTTATAATATGAAATATGAGACGCAAAGCCTAACTTTATAGCTAAATTGTTAGATGAATAAGCATATAACGATTTCCATCAAATGGACATTTTAAGGGGGTAAATGTGGAAGAAAATAATAGTTCTAAGGTCTGCTCAAAAAAATAGCCGCCAAAATATTAAAAGGAAATTTTAGCAGTGGCGATATTTTGTAATAAAAATAAATGTTTCAATTGTTGATAAGTGGCATAGGCTCGCCTAATATTTTTAAAAGTATTGTAATTATAATTTTACAAATACATAGGTATTTTACATTTGTATGTTCGGGCTGTGAACAAACATTGACGAGTTAAACAAAAGCATTAAAAATTGAAATATGACAGTTAAGATATTAGTGGTTTCCGGAATGCATTTTAGATTTGGTTTAGATTATTTTTGCACACTGATTAGTTTTAGATTTCGTGAGCAGCTGACTGCGAAATCTAAACCAAATCTAAAACGCTTTCCGGAATAACATTATTGTGTAATCTGCGATAAGCTATTTTGTACATCATTGAACAGTATTCGTGGAGTTTTGAACACCTAAGATCTGATATCATCAATCGTTTTAGAGTACTATTCGCTGACTATAATGAATTATATCATTTATTATCGAAAAATCTCTCTCTCCACCTTAATTTCGACGTTGATGTACTAAACGAGTAGTACATTCAAGTGGCCCAAACGACGCCAAGCACGGGCTTGCTGACGCGAGGACAAAGACGGACAAACATTGTATTAAACAATAAACTAAACCATAAATTAACTATAAGCTAATAATTGAAGTATTCAGAAATTGTACAGAAGAAGAATTAGTAATAAATTGAGATAGATTGTTATAATTACAACATAGTTATAATTACAATAGCATAGTTAGCAACACAGGATTGAAGAGAAAGAGGTAAGAAATTTCTAGAACTTCTGATCGGGACAGCAAAACTAATTTGGCTAATTAATTCAGATGAATCAATTTCACCAATAATTAGTTTGTGTAGGAAGACTACACCAAGCATTGTTCTCCGGTCAGAAAGAGAGGGTTAAGGTCATGAACGAACGAAGAATTCTGATCAGTTGAATGATAAACGTAAAGCTACAACTGTTTCTTTTTTATGGAACGTGAAATGTGTTTTAAGTTTTTATTTAAAATATACAACAAATACCAGCTTGATTCCGGATTATCTCTTATTATTTTGAATTAAACTTATAACCCTGGCTTATCGAAGATGAGAAAAAAAAATTGGTTTTTATTTTGGGCTTTTCACATTGTTCGGAACTAAAAGTATGTATAATTGAAACATTTTTACAAGTAAATAAAGAAGAAATTGAATCCAATCGCCAAACTTCATATATATTATATAATTCTAATTGTATTTATTTCTCTAAGAAATTTAAAGTTTTTTTTTAAAGAAATAACTGACCAACTGCGAAATGAACGATTTAGTTCATGATTGACTGAATAAGTTCATTCGTTCATCTTAATGACCCGTTCATTTGAACTTTTTCAGAACGAAACGACACAACTCTAATATCGAAGTGAATTGGTGCCAATTGTTGAGGCTTGCCTTTGGATTATTTTTTTTGGATTGAATTTATGACAATGCATATGCAATAGTTTAATGAAACGTACTTGAAACAAGGTGTGCTGGCGCAATGGATCAGTTCTCGCACGACTTGACCCTCGCCCTGGAGGAGACCTCGCTCATGGACAGGGCGTCCGGCGTTGGTAGGTGGGGCTCGCGTCGAAGAACTCGATCAACGGGTAATTTGCGTAAGTATTTGAGCCGAGGTTTTTCCTACATTTAACTCTGATTGCGAAAACTGCTTTAACTGCACATCTTCTGCAGCTTGTGCGCCGCAGCCAACGGAAGATTCGTCGAGCAGCCCCACAGACACATTGAATGCACACGGACATGGACATGGCCACCATCCCAGTGCAAATGCAAATGCAAATGTGGATGGCCTCGACACGCACACACACAATGCAATGCTGCCGGCTAGTGACTCCGATGAGAAAGCTGAGGCCATGCTGCCCCTCCGCTTGCCTGGCAAGACTCTAAACGCGACAGCGGCTGTTCGCATGGGCATGGGAGCCCTTGAATCGGACTCTTTGAACGAGACCAATTTCAGTCCTGCCCGGTGAGTAAATGCTGCCATAGGCTGGGGAAGAAATTCACATTTGTTCATTTAATTTTTTAGGTTCTACAAACCAAACTCGCGTCGAAAACGAAAGATAAAACGCATGTCTATGGAGTTCGAGTTCAGCAAGGACACTAATTTGGCAGTGTCACCGCAGAGTTTCATCGAGTCGCCACTGTATCCGGGCATGCTTGGCGGTGGCGCTGGCAACGCTGGGTGTGGCTCCAGCACGAACACAGTGCGCAAACGTGTGCTCAAGACGGATAGTGGCAATCGCTCGAATTTGTTCTTCTGTGGCAAGCGCAAGCGCTCGAACCGTGATCGCTATAATGAGCACGAACAGGGCGCAGGTGGCCTAGGTGCTGGTGCATGCAGTGGCTCCAGCAAGCTGCACTCTTCGAGCATGCCGCGCTATACGCACATGGAGGAGTATCATCGCATGCGTCCACGCAGCTATTCTTCCACATCGAAGCCCCACAGCGACCGTTTGCTGCCGCTCAACAAGGGGCTGTTGTCCAAGATCAATCGCATAGCGCAATCGCAACAATCACAAAAGACTGACAATACATCTAACATGGAGCAGGAGGGTCTGCAGCAATGCTGCCAAGCGCTGCCCAATGCGGATGCAGCCGAGCTGCAGCAGGAGATAAATGAGTGTGCGGCAGCTGCCGTTGTGGGTGACTTTAGCATGGAAACGCTTGTGCCTGTCAGTGACATTGAGTCGCTTCTAAATACGCCGAACAATGCGCTACAACAGCTGCCACTTGAAAATGCCGGTGCGGATTATCATGCTCATCGCAACAAGTCTCACCACGGCAGCATCCACGGACACGGCCACGGCGCCTCCAAGGCCCATCGCAGACGCCGCTTTTGCCAGACACCGCAGCCGTTCCATGTGCAGTCGATGGACTGTAGCGAGCTGTACGATTTCTTCAGCTCGAGCTCGCTGAGCTCTTCGTCGGACAGCGAGGATGGCCATCGACGGCATGACACTGACCGCGAGGGCGACGACGAGCTAACCGATTGGCCGGGTAATGAGTTTGGGCCTGGCGGCAAATACGATCCGAAGCGTAAGCTGACCAAGAAATCGCTGTTGCCACAAATACGATCGGACGACACCATTGGGGAGGATGACACGCTCATGTCTGGCACTGAAGCAACAGCTACTTCCACATTCATTGAGAGCTGCGGTGGAGGCACCTCACAATCGCCCACGCAGCAGGATGCACTCCAGGATTTGTCACGATTTCAACCGACGGCCTGCTCGGAGCCAATTAGGATTTGTGGAGGTGGCGCGAATCGAATCAATCGCAGTGACGTCAACGATGTCTGCTTGGACATGGAGAGCAATGTGAACGGCATGCCGCCCCTGAAGCAGATCGAGAGCGAAATGTCCGGTGAGACGTCGAATCCATTCCTCTCCTCGTCACCGCCCATGCAAGTGCAGGAGGTGCGTGAGATACGCGCCGGCTGTAGGCGGATTAACGGCGACCGTCCAGGATTCAGCATCAAGCTGAGCGTTAACGAGCGCCTGGCGCGCTTCCTGCAGGATCCGCGCCAGACCCAAATCCGACTGCCGGACATTGAGATCTATGAGCACGATAGCCTCTTAAATCTGTCGACCCTCTATTCCCTCAACATGGTCGTGGAGCACGGCTGCACGGTGCTAACTAAGACGAGGTAAGTCCAATTGACGATCCACTTTATCTGTCAACTAAGCTGTGTCTCCTGTGGCAGAAACACAACGCAATCGGTTCACGTTGATCCACAGCGCAGTCTGCAGCAGCGCCAGGATCTCTTCAGTGATTTCAAGCGGCGCTGCTATGGTGAGCTAGACAACGAAGATGACGCCATCATCCCCGATATTCCCGCTGTTCATGCACCCACTGCTACTGCTGCTGCCGCCCCCGCTGCTGCCTCCGAGCTGCTGTCCGAGAAATGAAGTGAATTTAATCCAATTAGCGGCGCAGACATGCGGCAAACATCACTCGGCAATTCTAGGAGCTTCCTCGGGTTAATCTGTGCAACTCGCAGCCCATTTTTCATAAGCTGTATGTACTGTAAGTTTGTATGTACATCGGTCTACGCATGTATATAGTATCTACTATATATCTTATATATTGTATCTTGATAAGGAGCCAGCGCATGCGAGTCATCCATCAGAATCTATAGCTTACCGCTTGCCTTGATATTGATGCATATATTCGAATTAATATCTGAAGGCTCTCTTTCTGGCATATGATACAGACAGAGACAGATGCAGATAGAGATGGAGAGGAAACGAGATGGACAAGGATGGATATAGATAGAGATAGGGTTGGAAGTGTTTCTCGCCATGCTCTTGTCCCACTGTACAAATATTATTATTTGACAATTGTTTCATTAGTGGGACTCCAAAAATGCATATATTTGTAATTGACTTAGTGCACATAATAATAATAATAATTGTTTTATATAAAACCCTAACATAAACATACTTGTAATTGGTGTAATTGTAATTATACTTCAGAAAGTGAAGTCAAGTACGTGTAATTATCTGCATAATATAAATATATATATTATGATGCCGAACCAGTCATTGATTGAAGTTTAAATCAAACCGACCTTTCTAATGCAGCTAAATAATATAGCAGTTTGTCAGGCAGTATAGACAACATACATACATACACACATATATCAATTCACATTCTGTGGGTTTCATTGAGGATATCATAAAAATCCGTGATAAAGTTTTTCATTCTCAAATTTGAGGCCAACAAACACTAATGAAAAAATCAAGGATCGCAAACATTATTTTTCAATTTTTTCTATTATAAAACTCAAAAATAAAAGTTATTTTTCAGTTTTGGAATTACTTTTTCCAGATCAAAAGAAATTTACATTTAATTTTTATTTGTCATCCTTTATAGCAAGGATTGCGAAAAAATTTTTTTTATTTTATGATAAAAGTTGAAAAATAACTCTTATTTATAATTGTTATCATAAAAGTTTAAATAATAATTCTGTTTTTATTTTTCAACTTTTTTATAAAAATCAAGAAATAACTCTTATTTCAGTAAAAATTGCTTTATAATAAAAATTTAGAAATAATTATTATTTTCAATTTTTATATTTAAAATTGAAAAAGAACTCTTAATTTTAATTTTTATTATAAAAATTAAAAATAAGAGTTAAATTATGATTTTTAACATCAAAATAGAAATTTTATTATTATTTTATAATTGTTTAATTTAGATCGAAATAATCGATCGAGTTTTCTTTTTTTTAACTTGTATTTAATAATTTTTATTTTAAAAATTATATTCGTTACGGTCCCTGGTAAAAATTGCGCCGTCTTCATCGCTTGTTAGGTCAAAGAGATTGATATTCCCTAGGGTCTGAAAAGTGCAATAGCCACATACGAAACGTGTATGAATGGACTCAAATGGTAGATGAACAGATCAATAGGTTGATTAGAATAAATTAATCATCGATTTCAGCTTTGGAGTGTCTCTGGACAATGTTAATCGATATAGCGCGCTATTCGAAAATGGAACAACCTCCAACGAGTCGAGAGCCGATGGGAGTCAGGCGCATGCGCATTGCTGCACCACCTGGTGCCCCACTGGGTTGCCAGGCATGGCGGCATGCGGCATGCGACGACGGTGCAAAATATGTTTGGCAACCCTCGACGCAGCATTGTCTCTCTATTGGGGGTCAAATCCACGACAGAATCGCGCTGCCCAGTGTCGCTGTATATCGTGTAGTGTCGTCCGCGTCTTGTGCTCGCTGTCATCCACTTCCATCGGTCTCTTGTGGAGCTTTGCTAGCATCGCTGCTGTTCTTGGTGGCTCGGTGTGTGGATGACCTGTCTTGCCGGGGCAGATCGAATCGAATCGGAGCAATTCTCTGGACACACAATTCTCTACGATATGCATGCAAATCGAAAACGAAATCTAACAAATTGACTTGAGGCCAACAATTGTGGAATTAACTAACGAAACTAACGGTAATTTATTATTGTGCATCAAGAGTTGCAATTACTACACGTGAGAAGGCGGCGTCTCCAGGCGAGAGATTTCTGCTCCGCGCGTCGTCTGCTTATTGATTTTTCTATGCTACACACACACACACACACCACACACACACCACACATACACAAACACAGAGTCATTCTCACTCACTGCGCACACTGTTTGTACAGTATGTCAACCAATTGTTTTGACAAGGAAATTCAAATAATTTCACACATTAAGTTTAAAAAAATAAACAGAATCTCTTTTTTCTTGCTATTATTTTTTTTTAATTTTTTGTAACTTATAATTCTTTATCAAGTTAAAAAAAAATAACAAAATAATGAACCCCAAAATCAAACCGGTTCCGGTTGTTGTCGCCGGTTACGCACATTCCTTTTATTTCGGTTATTACCGGTATGATTTGGCTTCACAGCTTTAAAAAATTGGCCACATAAAAGTTTCTTTTACTTTCACATTTCATAGTATTATAGTTTTTTCAGTGCAATACATATTTAACAGATATTGGTGAATTTCAAAACAAAAGGTTTTTAAATCAGATCAACTTTTTAATTTAAAATGAATGATAAAGAAAATTTGTTTGAATAAAAATAATGCGTACAGCCCAACGACATATGTCAGTGCATTTATTGTTTGATTGAACCGAAACTAAGCGGGTTTGAATCGGTTACGAAACGGTTATTTTGTGTTAAAATTAATGATATCGGTTAAGGTTTTAATTATGGTTACCAATTTCAATAAGTTAATACCTGTGAACGGATTCGGTTACAAGTTTGTGCAATCTGTGCTCATTGTCAAATCAATTACTTGACACACTGTATACAATATCATATTTTATGGTAAAAATTGCAAAATAATTTTAATTTCAATTTTAATAATTAAAATTGAAAAATAACTTTTATATTAAAAATTTAAAAATAACCTATTTTTAATTTTTATTATAAAAATTAAAAAAAAGAGTTAAATTATGATTTTTAGAATCAAAATTGAAGTGTTATTAATATTATTTATAATTGTTTTATTTAGATTGAAAATAAGTTTTCTTTTTTTTTATGTGTGCTCATTGTCAAAACAATTACTTGACACACTGTATGCAATGCCCGCTTGCGTACGCGCATGTATGTATGGTACATATATTTGACTGTGTGTGTGTGTGTTTGTGTGTCTGTGTGTGAGCTAATCTCTTATCAACGAATAGAAATTTGTGAACTTGTTTTCGTTATATTCTCAATCATCATCAACTGCAAAGGGCGCTGCAATGGAGGAGCGTGCACCTAGTCGTCGTCTGTAGTGCTGCTGCATGCGCCGGGAGCATGTGCAGCGGGAGCAGCAGCGGCAGCAGTTCCAAGAGCAGCGTTTGAATCCCTGTCAGCCGACGGCAGTCGGAAAATGAGCGCGTGCGAAGCGACGAAGGATGAGGCGGTGGCCGAGTCGCCAGGTGGGAAGACAAGTGCAGGTGCAGTTGAGGTGCCAGCGATGGCAGCGACTGAATCAGTCAAATCCAATGGCCATGAGCACCAGCAGGAGGCGAAGCCGAAGCCGAAGTTGAAGGAGCAACAGTCGGAGGGAAACAGCAAGGAGTTGGAAACTAATGAAAAGGCGGAGCGTGAGGTGGAGCCGACACCGGCACCGGCACCAGAAACGGCTCCGGATCCAGATCTGGAGCCAGAGTTGCAGGCGCAGGTGCAGGCCAGCACACGGAGTGTGCTCAATGCTGTGCAAGCACCCTCCATTGAGGCATTGGTCGGCTGCAAGGACGTGCTCCTGGCGCAGAATATCTTCACCAGCGGCGGCACCGGCCCCAAGGAGCTGCTCAAGCTCAAGGAGCCGATGCGTGTGGGATTCTATGATATTGAGCGAACCATTGGCAAGGGTAACTTTGCTGTGGTGAAGCTGGCCAGGCATCGCATCACCAAGAACGAGGTGGCCGTCAAGATCATTGACAAATCGCAGCTGGATCACACGAATCTGCAGAAGGTCTATCGCGAGGTGGAGATCATGAAGAAGCTCAAGCATCCCCACATCATTAAACTCTATCAGGTAAGTACCACCTGCCCCAATCCCTTCCAGTTATTCCAGAATGAATTCAAGTAATCTCCCATTCCATTCCAGGTGATGGAAACAAAGAACATGATCTACATCGTGTCGGAGTACGCCAGTCAGGGCGAGATATTTGGTAAGTTGGACATCCTCTTGTATACCACAAAGTCAACTCCTAACTAGTGCTCCTCTTCGCCTCCTTCACCTGCAGATTATATTGCCAAGTACGGACGCATGTCGGAGTCGGCGGCCAGGTTCAAGTTCTGGCAAATCATCTCCGCCGTGGAGTACTGCCATAAGAAGGGCATCGTGCATCGGGATCTCAAGGCGGAGAATCTGCTGCTTGACTTTAGCATGAACATCAAGATCGCCGACTTTGGTTTCTCCAATCATTTCAAGCCCGGCGAGCTCCTGGCCACCTGGTGCGGCTCTCCGCCCTATGCCGCTCCAGAGGTGTTCGAGGGCAAGCAGTACACGGGACCCGAGATTGACATCTGGGTAGGCTGATGGCTAATGACTAATGCCAATTACTATTCTATATACGAATGTCGAAAAATATTACTCAAAATACGAAAATTCGGAGAAAAAAAATTAGGAATCCAAAATTAGGAATCGAATAATTAGGCATCCAATATTACGAGTCCGAAATTAGGAATACATTTATTAGGAATCCAAAATTAGAAAGTCAAAATTGGGAAAGCAAAAATTGGGAAGACAAAAATTGGTTAAACAAAAATTAGGAAAACAAAATTGTGAAAACAAAAATTAGAAAATCGCGCGATTTTTAATAAAATACCTACTTTTGATTTCGGCTTATCCTATTTATTAGCAAAAAGACAACATTTGTCGAAACATTTATTTCAAAATCAGGACCTCGATTGCCAGCGCATGTGATATTTATTCGAACCTATTATTTCAAAATCTTAATGTTTAAAAAATCAACAATTTTTCATCTTTGTGTTGGTCGTATGTATTGAGTAGCGATTTAAGACGGTTGTCTACCCTTTCATATTTTGATTGATTTTTTTTTTTCGGACCTATCTCCAATGACAGGAAAACCAAGAAAAACTTTTCCCAATTTTTTTTCCTAATTTTTGTACTCTGAATATTTTTCTTAGTTGAAATTCCTAATTTATGATTCCTAATTTTTTCTTCCCAATGTTGGATTCCGAAATTTTATTCTTAGTTTTTTTTTGTCTTCTTTTTTAAAATGACTTAAAAAAATTTCGGAAATCGTATGAGGTACCGCCAACTACCATAATCTGTTGCTCTGCTGGTGTCCCTAATCTCTAATCATACGCTTGTTTGCTTCATTGCAGTCATTGGGCGTTGTGCTCTATGTCCTGGTCTGTGGAGCGCTGCCCTTCGATGGCTCCACGCTCCAGAGCTTGAGGGACCGTGTGCTCTCGGGTCGCTTTCGCATACCGTTCTTCATGAGCTCCGAGTGCGAGCATCTCATCCGTCGCATGCTGGTGCTGGAGCCAACGCGTCGCTATACCATTGATCAGATCAAGCGTCATCGCTGGATGTGCCCGGAGCTGCTGGAGCATGCGCTAATTGCCAAATACAATCTGAACATGGAGCGGCAGGCGGTGCTCGAGCCCAGCGAGGATATACTCCGCATCATGGCCGAGTATGTGGGCATTGGGCCGGACAAGACGCGCGCCAGCTTGAACAAGAACACCTACGACCATGTGGCTGCCATCTATCTGCTGCTCCAGGATCGCGTCTCGCACAAGAAGGAGCCGACGAAGCCCAGCGAGTCCAGCGGCAGCAGTCGGCTGCTCTTCAAGAGCAGCAAGCAGGCTCTGGTGCTGGATCAGTTGCCCACACAGCAGCTGCTGCAGCTGCATCAACAGCAGCAGCAGCAGCAGCAGCTCCAACTCCAGCAACAACAACAACAACAGCAGCAACAACAGCAACAATCAAAGACAATATCCACCACGATCCTGGCCAAGGATCCGATACACAAAAGACTTAGCCGCCACCAGACTGTTTTGATGAGTGAGCGCTCCACTGCCGATCCCTACTACGCGGTCAAGCAACAGGCCCAGGTCCATTCCCATGTTCGTTACATGAACGGTGACGATGGACACGGACAGGGACAGGGTCAGAGTCAGGTTAAGGTATTGCCCACAAGGTATACCCCACTGCCGGGCAGCAGCTGCACTGCCTCATCCCGGGTTAGCCACCACAGCCTGAGCTCTGCTCGCAGCGTTGCCGCCGGACAGCGTCCCGTCGGCATCTCGCTGAGCATTGACAATACCAACAGTGGACAGATGCCCTCGCTGTCCAATCTGCGATGTCGGGAGCTGCTGCTCAATGCGAGTCAACAGCTGGAGCAGGGAACAGGCGCAGGAACAGGAGGAGGACACATGCAACTGGCCTCGCCGGCGCCCAAGCAGCTGCATCAGACTATTAGCGAGTACATCATCAAGCAGAGCACTGAGGATTGTCGCCAACTGCTGCAGCAGGTGAGTCCACCAGCCCCCAGCCACCTGGCAGTGAATCTTATCGCATCTTCCTTGCACTTTACAGTCCACTGCCATTGTCGAGGCGAAGAAGGAGACGAAGCGGGAAAGGGAGAGGGAGGAGGAACAGCAACAGCTGCCAGATCATCTGACTGCCTCGACGCCCAGTGTCGATCACAACAAGACAATAATCAAACCCATGTCCAGCTCCAACAGTTTCGATTCTACCACAAATCTCAACCAAAGCTTTCGCTTCAAGATGTCCGCCGAAGCCAACCGACTATTTCAGACCCTGCAGGAGAGTCCATTGCCCATTGAGGTATGTGCAGCCTTCTTTCGATTTATTTTTATTCGTATGTATTAGAGGTCTGCATGAATGCACTCAAAATGACAAATGAAGCGTTCACACTCAAAATGAACGAGTGAATATGAATGCGAACTTTCAAAGCTTTGGCTGAATGAAGAGCTCGTGTGAGACACAGTGGGCCATCATTCAATCGTAGAGGCCTGAATGTGAGTGACAGAGAAGTAGAATTTGGTTTGAGTTCATACGAATTAACCAGAAATATTTTATTTTGAAAAACGTTTTGCAATATTATGATGAAGTATAACGACTTGAAACTATTTTAATACATTTTTTAATTTTGTAACTATAAATTATGTATTAACATACATACACTACTGGCCAAATTAATAAGTATACTCTTTCTTTTACTATAACAGCTATTGTAAGTCAAGTCTTCAAATTTAAAAATTATATTTGGAAAGGTCATCTAAATTCCGTTTGAATGATGCATAACTTTCCCTAACCCATTAAGTATGAAAATGACGAATAAGTGCCTTTTAAGCAATTTTCAAAAATTATAAAAAAATTTTTAGCAAAAAGATTTTTAAAAAAAATTTCTTGCAGTCACTCCTAAAATTGTTTGAAGAATGTTTTTGCATCCCAACATTTAAAAAACAAAAACGAGACATAAAGTTTTGAAAGTTGACTTTCTTTAAAACTCGAATATTTCAATGGGTACTTAATGGGTTAAGGAAAGTTATGCATCATTCTAACGGAATGTAGATGACCTGTCCAAATAACGAAGAAGATTTGACTTACAATAGCTGTTATAGTAAAAGAAAGAGTGTACTTATTAATTTGGCCCGTAGTGTATATGTATGTGATATATCTCTTTTTGAATGTAGAAACATTATTTTGCTAACGTTGTCTGGTTTTGTGGCAATCACACAATGTTTTTCAGTGCGTCTGAAAATACTCTTTCGCGGCTTGCTGGTATAAAATAAAATATTTTGCAACTTGTTTTGTGGAAAAGCGGAAAGATATCTTTATGCATGTGCCACCAAGCCGCGGTTATTAGCGGCTTGATCTTGTGCGTTAATTTTTTTGATTCATCTTTGCGATATGTCGTAAAAAAAAAGCTAAACTGAAATAACACATTCGAGTAATTCGAATTTGCTTGACAATGCCAATGCCATCTATCGTTTTTACTATTTAGTTCATTCGAACTCATCTCGTATGAATGCCGAACGTTTGGAACAAAACTTCACTCAAATACATACAAATTCAATCGTAGTATGCCTTGCATTCAACTTATGCAGCATCATTCAGTTGCATTCAATTGGACTCACATTTTAAGTACATTCATGCAGACCTGTAGTATGCATGAACATAATTCCTTGGCAGTACATGTCTCCATGGCTTACTCGATTTCTACCATGTTCCTGTGTACTCTATTATTCATACACCAAGTCCTTCCTTTTAAGTGCGTCTCAAATTGTCCACATCATCCTCAGGACGCCATTCATTTACCCTCATTCTGATTAACATCCAAGGTCACTTTAAGTGCCTCCTAATAATTTCACTGTAATCCATATTAGAAACCCAAGCGCAAGGGAGCATCCACAAATGGGAATAGTAATGGCATCGCCAACGATCCCAGAAAAGCAGCTGAGGAGTCTGGACATGAATCCAAATCAAATGGAGACGGGTGAGTGAGATGTGATAGTGTAAAAGTACTAGTAGGGCTGTTGGTATAATACTGATATATCGATATATATTTTTTGGCTATGATAGTATACTTTTAAGCAGGGTTTCGAACCCAAACAAATATATCGGTTTCAGTTTCGGTTTTCGTTATGCTCGCATTACGGATATATTGGTTAGATCGGTAACGTAACGGTTACCGGTTTTTTACCGGTTTCGAAAATACGGTATGATTTCGGTATACAAAACAATTTTAAAAAAATTCAAAGATATGTAAATTTAAAAAGAAATATTCAAAAATTTCAAACATTAAGATCTTTTTATTGAGATCAATATAAAAACTAAATAAGCCAGAAGTAAAAAATATAACTATATATAATAAATTTTATACTTGACCAAACCGAAATTAATCGTTAGACATGAATCGGTATAAAGGTAAAAACACAACCAATTTGGGGTGGAAAACCCGCTTATTTAAGCTCGCGCACAGCTATTTATATTTACGATATTATCGATATTTTTTATCAAAAATATCAAGAAAAATTATTTTGTTCATATCATTTTAATATTTCAAAAAATATCAACAGCTGATAAAGATTTTGTATCGATAAAGGACAATAATAGTTCAGTTAAGAAACAATATGATTTACAATATTTGCAGGGCCCATTTTTAAAAATAACAAATATTGTTATTTAGATTTCTCGCATGAACAGTATTACTTCCAAATTTAAACTGCACAATAATATTGAACACGCCTTAAACCAGCGGTGTGCATGAAATCTCAATTCGGGAGCATTACAACAAAAACTGCAACGATATCAACAACATCAACCCCATTAGAGTCTTCCTACTTGTTCGATCACTTGTGCGAGCAAAAAAAGGTCTTAAGCACACACTGCGCCTTTACTATGTTGTTGTTGTTAATTTTTATGACGGTCATAAGTTTTAAGTGTCAAAAATGCCTCGACTCAAGCTGCTCCTATTTTGTTGTTGTGCGAGCAGCCGCTAGCTCCCGGAGCCAATGCGTGCCCACCGCTGCCTTAAACTAATATTGAACGATGGTCAATATCGATTTCCGATGTCTATATCGATATATATGTCTGTAGCTATCTTTTTTTTGCCAACATCTATCCCTAATGGAGACTAAGACTTCCAATTAATGTTTGTTGTTGCAGGCGCGAGAAGAAGACTTTTGAGAAGAAGGTGCTGGCCCAGGGCAGCTCCAGCACCGACGAGGGCTGCGAAACGGACCATGGCAACGAGGGCGCCAAGGAGGGATCCCAGTCCTCGACGGATCTGACCAGCGTCCAGGCAACACGAACGCGCTCCTATGCCAGCAGCAGCAGCTCTAGCGGCGTCCTCGCCGGCAGCTATTCGAAGAGCCTCAGCCAGAACCTGAGTCGCGGCTCGTCCAAGAGCAACTGCAGCGCCTATGAGAGCCTTGACTTTGTGCTGCCATCCGTGCCGGATATTGCCGGCAGTCTGCCCTCGTGCATGAGCAACTCGATGCTGGCCGCCACCGCCGCATCTGCAGCTGCTGCTTCTGTTGTCACCTCTGCCTCTGCCTCCATCTCTATATCTAGCGAACACTCGTCGGAGCGCTCCCTGTACAGCAGCCATAACTCGTGCATTCACATGCCCAGTGCGGTCAATTTGCTGGCCATGCCGACGGCGACACCGCCTCCAGCTCCAGCTCAGGCTCTGGCGCAGGGACAGCCAACCAACCAGTCGCCGGCGCCGCCGCCGCCGCCCTTCATGGATAAGCGTTCGCCCATCCACTTTCGGGAGGGTCGCCGCGCCAGCGACGGTCTGGTGGCCCAGGGATTGCTCAGCTCCAGCTCGCTGCTGGGTGCCAGCCGCGTCTACGGCAGCTATCGGTACGAGCAGGCCAAACGCCACGGCTGGCTGGAGATCCAGCAGCTGCAGCAGGAGGCAGCTGTCTATGCGCCCGGACATGTTCACGGTCATGGTCATGGACATGGTCATGGTCATGGACATGGACATGGTCATGGTCATGGACATGCCCATGGTCATGGCCATGGTCATTTCGCACTGGAGGAGCTCAGCCTTGCCAATTGTCAATTTTCACACGGTCAATTTTATGCCATGCCCGTGAAGCAGCAGCAGCAGCATCAGCAGCATCAGCAACTGCATCATCTGCAGCAACAGCAACTGTCCTATGTGCCGCCACCGCCGCCGCCGTTGCTGCTGGACGCGGGCAGTGATCCTTATGCCAGCCATGGTCACGCCTGCTACGCACCACCGCCGCCTCCGCCAGGCATGTATCCGCAACCGCATCCGCACCAGCATTTGGTGGGCGCCAGCGGCGGCGGCGTGGCCATGTCGCCCATGCAGAAGCCACCGCTGCAACAGCAGCTGCTGCAGCATCGTCTGCTCCAGCAGAAGCGACAGCTCTTCCAGAAGCAGTACGCTCTGGAGGCACAGCTGGCGGGTCGGCATCACCATGCCCACGTCCAGTACAATCACAGCCATATACACGCCGTGGTGGCACCGTCACCCGAACAGCATCTCGCCGACGATCTCTACGAGCTGGCCATGCTCGACCGGCCCAGGAGTGGGCCACCGCGACTGCAGCACTCGCTGACCATGCCGGGAGCCCATGCATTCAGTCAAATGAACCTGAAGACGTCCTACATTAGCCAGCCGGCCAGTGAATCTCTGCCGGGTGTGGCAACAACCGGAGGAGCATCGGGAGCAGCATCGGCGCCACCGCCGTCCACGACGCCAGCAACGCCGCCGTCAACACCGCCACAGGCGCTGCTTAATAGCCATGGAGGTCACGGTCACGGTCACGGCCATGGACACACTCACGGTCATATGCACCATGGACTTGGCGAGGCCGAGTATCACATGAGATCACAGACAACGACGCCGGTGCTCAGCCTGTTCACGCCCAGCTGGCAGACGCTGGTGAAGCCACTCAGCGAGAGTCCCATTCTGGAGATCTCCGAGCATCTGGAATCGGTGTGAGATGCATCGGAGGCAGGCCAGCAGCACAGTGGGGCAAAAATCATTTTATTACGCTCGCAATTGCAATTAAAATTACAACTAATAATTTTATCCATATACATGCATACAATAATACTATATATAATATACGATATACGATATACTATATACTATATATATACATATTATACACACACACATTTATAGGCTTACATATACAGACATACCGTTAGCGATCCGAACTAAACGAATGTACGATTCAAATTCAATCAAAATCGATATCGATATGTTCGAAATCGATAACATACGAGTACATGAGAGTATTATCATATTAATACTGGATCATTTAGTTGTGTTACTAGTCTTAAGTAGTCCAAGTTTCGTACGCATTAACACTGGCATATACAATATGTATATTGATAATAATTATATATTAAGAGAGAGCTCTACTTGTATTGATCTGGTACTATAAAAATATTCTAAAATTCGATTACGATAACGATTATATAATTGGCGACAGAAAATGAAAGAAAAACAACAACAACGTCTACTACTTACATACATACATATATCAATTATTCGAAGCATTTATTGAACGGTGCATTGGATATGTGCATCCTATGCATATATACTACTATATATATTCATATTCTGTTAACGATATGTATGTATTTATTGTATTGGTACAATAACTTGCGGCAAGCAGCAAAACAAACATCGATTGTTCTTAAACATGAAATTCAAATGTAAAACCCAGATATTAAAAAAAGTCATTTGGTACATACTATACATATACATATAAATATAAAATGCAATACAATTTTTTCGATCCCACGCAGCGTTGTTGATTTAGCGATTCTTCTTAATTTTTTTAGAATTCGCTCCGTGACGGGGGCGACGGGGGGAGGAATGGGCGGTAGGAACGTGATGACTCCAAACTTGATAAACGGATGTGTGCATAGCTATGTTACATACTAGAGGTCTGCACGGCTGCATTCAAACTTGAGCGTCTCTGAGTACTCGCGAGTTTCATTCAGTTCTCTGAGTGCGATAAATTCAAAGATTCGATTCTCATCGTATTGAATACTAATTTTTGACATTAATTTGAGTACTCAAATGAACGGCATCGAGAAACGAATGAAATGAATGAAGCAAAGATTTTCAGAGTACTCAGAATACAACTTATTTTTTTTGGAATAATTTATAAGTTACAGTGAATATTGTTCGTCACAAAACTGGATATCAGAAATTTTAGGGCATAGAAACTAGGTTAGATTTTTACTATTAATAAAAAGAAACTAAAATTACAGCACTTATCCCCCTCACTCGATTTTTCAGTTATTTCGTCATTCAACTCACTTTGCCATTTTTGAGTGTGAAGTTTTCGGTTTCAATTCATTCATTCAATTCATTGAAGACGCAGCCAAACTCATGCAATTCAGTTGGGCATGAATGTTTCATTTGAAATTTTGAATGCAGACGTGCAGACCTCTAATGCATACATACAAATTTATGTACATATACTATGTAGAAATCGTAAACTATACCTTAATTTTGGAATCCAACAAAGAATTTAAACTTAACACTTGACTATTTCAAATTGAGCGAAACTCAGTTAAAGATCAAAAATACTTGTATAACAATAAAATAAATAATATTTTGGGATCGAAAAGATTTATGATCGTTACGATCCCTATATACATATATCGACATAAGTATGTATACTTGGGGCTTTATAATAATTACAGATTCGGGAATATGCATACAGATAATGGATATGGATTTGAACTCGGATGCGGATATTTGGTCAGGTTGATGTATGTACGATAATTGTTCACATGCTGCGATGTTGTCAATGCTGTTGGGGACGGAGCTCGGAGGGGAGCAGAGAGGAGAGAGCGGATCAGATCAGGTTTTGGCCGCCCGATTCGACTCGAGATGCTTCTTCATGGCCCGTTGATGCTGTTGCTGTTGCTCCGATTGATGACATCGCAGAAGGTTCCAATAGGCGCGTCTATACTCGGAGCTCATTAGCACATAGATCAGCGGATTAATGCAAGTGGTTAGATAGATCAGCAGATAGCCCATTATGTTGAAAACGTGCACATTGTTGGCACTCTTCCATATCTTGGCCACCGTTATGGGCAGATAACAGATCACAAACCACACAAATATCACGAGTATCATCTTCAGCAATCGACGATCCTTAACACTCATCCGTCCCGGATAAATCGACGAGGCATTCGACGTATTCCCCATGGAAACGTAGTGCGATTTACGGGGACTGAATCGCGTGAAAGAAGTGCGCAGTGAGGTTGTAATCGGATTCTTTCTGAAAAGTGAAATGACATTAAAATATTAATACATACATATATATTTTCTTTCGTATACCCTGACCCTAATCCATATACGAACCAACTTAAGATATGAACAGCTTGTGTTTTATAATAGAAAAAAAAAATAGTTTCTGATCTCTATAAAGTTTACACACATTATAAAATCATTCGACATACATACATATGTATGCTGATCAAACAATTAAAAAATGTTCTTGTAAAAATAATAATAAGGAGAACATTTTTATTTTGTCTTAGTAAATTCACATTTACTATTTCGCTATTTCATAATGTTTTTATTTAGCTATTGGTCTAAATATGAAATGAACATATGAAATACAATAAATGTTTATAAGAAAAATTGAATAAAACAGCTAATCCTGTTGTTTTCCAAATACTCCATCCAAAAATAGAATATCTAAGATCTGTCATTCACCCATATAATTTTTATTTACTTAGATTTAATTTTTTTTCAAATCATAACTCTTTAAGATCTTTGGGATTAACGATCTTGATAAAACTATTACTTTTTATTTATATTCTTGGCAAAAAATGGGCGAGAGCTTAAACTAACCCCAGATTCTTAATTCTTAACTTTAATTGAACTTTTTTTATCTTTTCAGTTTAATTAAAATTAATCCAATATTTTACTTTAATTTTTATATTACTTGATTTTACTTTCATTTTTTATCTTTAATTTGGTGAACTGTACTTAGCTGACATTAAATGATTAAAAACCGCTTTCCATTCCAAATTAGTTGTGTCTTCACTAATGTTTACTATTTTTAGATCCCGTACTTAAAAAAAGTACAGGGGTCTATTAACTTTGTCACAAAAAAAAAGTGCGTAACAGGCAGAAGGAGGCGTGGCGATATAGTCATGTTCGTCTGTCCGTCTGTGTCATCGCCTAGATCTCAGAGACTATAAGAGCTAGAGACTCCTAGCTTGGTATGTAGTTTGTTTTAGATTTTGGATGGGACCATTATATCATATAGCTCCCATACGAACCAACAGTCGAAAATCAGGTCTCTATATGAAAAACTTTTTTGTTGTTTAAGATATCTGAACCAATAGCGATTTATATAACTTTATTTCAAGCATTGTTTGCTTTTCCTTAGCAAGTACGGGGTCTCCGACAGTCGAGTATGCTCGACTGTAGCACCGTCCACTGGTCTAACTTTAATTTGGTCAACAACCCTAGGATGCACTTATCAAATAGAATGACCTCTAATCTTTCCACTTCAAGGGTATGTTTCTAGGAATACTTACGAGTTTCTGCCCTGCTCGACTAAAGTCTGAGATCTGCTGATGCTAGTGTCATTCGGTGAGGAGCCTGTTACCGTTGCAGCCGTCGATCCTGGTCGCGTATCCATCGTTTTGTTGTTGCCAAGGCTTCTGTCCTGCAGCACGACATTGGCGTCGATGGGGGATTCCTTCTTGACGCTGTAGGAGATGGGAAAGCTCTCCGAGGAGACGTTGTCGTCAATAAAGGCGAGACTTTCGTTCACCACAAAGGGACGGGTCAGGATTGTCTCCTGACTAGCGGAGTCAATGCTGCATTTGTTCTTTTCCTTATCCTTGTCCTTATCTTTATCCCTGCTTTTAGCCTTGGCCTTGTCCTTGTCAGACACCTTTTTGGCCAGTGTCTGGAGCTGCGGTGTCGCTTGGATTGGCGGCGTTGTCGCGATCTCCGAATTCTTGGCAGCATTGGCACCCGCCCGAATGGCCGCCTGCCGGACGAGGAGGAAGATCCGGGCATAGCAGATGACAATGCAGATGCAGGGCAGCATGAAGGCCGTCATGAAGAGGAACTCCTTGGGCGAGCGATCGTTCTTGCATGGAGTATGGAGCAGGAGCCAATGCTGGTGTCCAGCCCGAAGCGTCCCCAGATCCCTCGCCACGTGGGTATCATGATCGAGAACGTGATCAGCCATGTGCTGGCCACCATTAGTGCCAGGTAGCGTCGCTGATAGATTCTGGAGGAGATCAGTGAGTGAATATATGTTATTCAGGTGAATCGGGAAAATCGGGTGAATCAATTACCGTGGATACTGTCGCGGATGGGCAATGATGATGTAGCGATTGATTGTGATCAGCGAGACGGAGAGAAGGGAGACGGCCATCAGGCCATACCGGAGCAGGGGAAAGAGACGACACAGGAGATCGCTGTGCGTCCAGGCACGCTCCTTGAATGTGGATGTGGCCAGCGGCAGATTGAAGCATCCGAACAATAGATCCGAGCACGACAGATTTATGATAAAGATGGCCGTGGAGTTGCGTGTCTGTTTGCCCCGCGAGAGTGCGATGATGGTCAACAGATTGCCGGGCACACCGACAATGATGAACACAATGCAGGCGATCCACGCAAACGTGAGCAGCTCATCCGAGTAGCCCTCGAACAGCTGGTTCTCCTCCGGCTCCTGCCCCAGATGCTCCCCCAGACTGCTCCTGTTGACGCCCGTCTTTCTGGCCAGTCCCAGGGGCAGTGTCAGGGGCAGGGGGGCGTCACCGGCACACTGAACAGCTGGATTTGGGCTTGCGCCTGGCTATCCAACTGGCGTAACATGCTCCACCCCAGTTGACTGTGTGGGCAACTGCTGAGGGACGTGCACGGAGTGGATGGATGGTGATGTGAAGCGATGTGATGTGATGTGAGGCGTGCTCTTAAGGAATGCGGCGTTTGAAACTATGACGCGCCCGTTCCTGCGCCGATTTTGTACTAAACTAAATTCTATACATTCACACTAGCCCAAATCGCCCCAGCCATCCCATCCAGTTAGAAACACAAAAAAAAAAAACAACAAAAAAATACACTCATCCAAAGTGCTTCAATGGGGAATGCGCGACTTGCAGATACCGTATCTCATCCCTTGACTTAAAAATAGTTAGATTTACATAATTAGTTAATTTTAATTGCACGACACAGTTTTTCGAAATATTTGACAAATGTAATACCCTAAAAATTTATAAAAAAAAATCCACATTTTAAATTCCAAAACTCAAGGTTTCATTGTTCCTGAGATTAAACTTATGTTTTATGATACCATATTTCATATGTGGATTCAAATTTGATAGCTCTAGCTTCTAAGGTTTGTGAGATCGATGAGTTATTGACAGAGTATCAAACCGAAACGAGTATCGGTTTCAGTAACGGTTTCGGTTATGTTCGCATTTCAGTTTTCGAATATCAATTTGTGTATATCGGTACGTAACGGTTATCGGTTTTTTGTATGTTTCGGTTGTGAAATACCGGTATGATTTCGGTTTACAAAACAAACAATTTTTTTTTAACATTAAAGATATTTCAAATTGAAAGCAAATAATAAAAATTTTAAAAATTATTATCTCTTTTTTTAAGATCAATTTATAAATTTAATAAGTCAGAAGTAAAAATAAAATTAAGCTTTATAAAACGATGATTACACCTTAATCACGTAACTAAATTTTATGCTTGACTGAACCGAAATTAACCGATATGCATGAATCGGTTTCTGAACGGTTATTTCGGTTTTTGGGTTTCGGTATAATAAAAAGTTTTTGTTTCGGTTGCGTTTTCAGTTATGGTTACCAATCTCAATCGGTTAATACCGGTTAGCGGTTACGGTTATGGTCACGGTTTTAATCGCTGGTTATTGACTATTTAGAAACAACAACAAAATACTGAATTGCATAGAGCTCTGGCATCTAAACTTTTTAAGATCAATGGGTTATTTTCAAACCGTGAAAAGCTTTCTTTCAACATTTCTTTTAATTCAAGTAATGCGAATCGTCATCTGAAATTGTTTAGCGTTGGCTTCTCTTTTTTTTTAAGAAATCAACAGATCTTTCACAAAAATGATTCCTCTTTTCGACATCTCAACAGTTACAGGGTATTGAAAATGAAACGAAACGAAACGAAACTTTGGAAAAGGAAAACAACAAAATTTTTATTGTATACAACAATTGACTTCATCATCGGGTAATTTGAAATGAGCGGACCGCTTTGTTTACATTGTTCTTATACATTGGCTGCTTTTGTTTTTGGTATTGCTTCTTTTTTGGAATTTTAAAATACAATACACTACCAGGGCTGCAGGCTGGCCATCCTCGACCATGCCGAAGAAATCCCAACTCTGCTAATATCATTAACTGTTCGCCTAATGCCCTGGCGAGTGATCTCTCACGATTTCCAAACTGAATTTTCAATTCTTTCGAGTTCAAGCAATGATCATATCACGCATACATAGTATTATGTTATAGTACGAGTAGTTTCATCCGCCTGACTGCCGATAGTATGTATGTATATGTACTTACATATATACATAAGAATTATATGGTTAGAAAACAAAAAAGAGAGCATTACATTTGTCGGAATTACTCACATAGAGAATGTTCCTCATGGATAGACAAATCTAGTACTTACTTAGAGATATAATACAGAGGCACCTGTGGAGTCTACATACTATATACATATAATGTTATGGACCAAGACTTATTGAAGAGAAGTTATATTACTTATGAAGAATAACACTTTTTGGTGAGATGAGTGTGAAGCAAATACAAATACATACATATATTAAATTCTTAAAGAACATGTTTTGGGGGAAATTCTTCGAGAGATATTATATTATACTAGTAGTTAGTAAGTAACATATTAGATTTATAGCACGGTAAATATACACACTTTTTCGGATACAGCAATAGTTAGGGTATATGACTTATGGACTAACAACTTTCAGAATACCAAGAATCAGATTAAGGAATACTAGATACAACGGATCATATACTTAGGGTAGACTTTTTGAATGCATACATACATATATACATATAGCAATTTTAAAAAAATCATCAAAAATATTAGCGAAGAGATTTTTGAAATTTTTTTCGCGTTACTCTTAGAATTGTTTAAAGAAACCAAGTTTTCACCTTAATCGGAGTCCGAGAACCCATTCAAATTTGCATCAAAACATGAAAAATCATCGAAAAATGTATAATCAGTGTTAAATACTGTTTTTTCATGTTTCGATGCAAATTTGAATGGGTTCTCGGACTCCGATTAAGGTGAAAACTTGGTTTTGAGTTCTTTAGGACCTAATAAACAAAATAAAAAATTAAAAATAGAAAAAAAAATTTTTTTTGTCCCATATAACTAATCTTTAAATTTTCCGATCCAAGTCGGCACGGGTTATCATACTCCGATTGAGGTTAAAATTTATTTCTGAGTGCTTTAGGACCTAATGAACAGAACTAGCCCGTAGGCGTTTTAAAATATTGACTTTGACCAAATAAGGGACACCCTAATGTACATACATATAATTTCTAGACTCTGCTGTTCATGTTCATACAAATTGATTCGAGTGTGTAACAATAATTGATCTTACGTTGACTAAATGATCAGGAGTACTTTATTGCCAAGTGAACTTTATATCGACCCGTGTTCCAAATTTAAACACTATACATAGGTCGATGCCATCAAAAGAGATCGGTTTGATTCGATTTGAACTGCGACTGGGACAGCAAATAGTTGGTTCACGATGGTCTCGTGGTATTCAACGTCATCAGCGTCATTGCAATGGAAGTCTTAATTAATTAACCAAGCAAACAGCAACAAAAGATACATACATATGTATATACATTGTATGTACTATATAATAAAAAACAACAGTGTGATGGGTGCGGGCCCCCGGGCGCTGGACTTCGAGTTCATTGAGTAGAGCGCAAAGAATGGGAATGAGAATTGGAAATGAAAATGGGACTGCAAATGAGAGTGAGAGTGTCAAAGTTATTATACCCAGCAAACATTTTATAACATTTTTGAACACATTCGAGTTTTTTTCGAGTTCTCTATCTGATTAAAATAGTCATAAGTGCGCTCGTTTTCTGATAAAAAATTGTGCTTTCGTCAGGAGAAAATGGTAACCTAGTCGCGACTCTTCTTGAAGAGTCGTTTATGACTCTCTTTTCTGACTAAAATTCCAGTCATATGTCTGTTCATTAATCAAACAGACCACTGAGCTCACGGGAAGACTCCTCCTAAATTACATTTGTATTTGAGTGCAATTTGTATAATAACAACCTAAGAAATAACATTTCAATTCCCCACGCGATTAATTTGTAAGTGTTATTAGTATAATTTCAATAAATCACATTTTCAGCTAATGATTCTCCCTTTAATCATCACAAGGTGATTTTTGTTAAAATGATCTACCAAAAGCTGGGTGGGTATATGTGCGTCTGTGTGTGTTCTACTCAAAACAACTGAGTCAGAAGAAAAACTCTTTAGCAACAATTGAAAATTGACCGCGTCGTCGTCTTGAACTCTCCTCAGTCCATTTCAAGTGTGAAATGTTTGTTTTTATGCAGGCACACACATACATACAATTTATATATGTATATATATATATATATATAGATATCTACAATACTGTGGCATGCGGTTGGAATCGATTGCAAACTGACCACTAATCAGATGCACTTTCAATGGGAACGGGGCACTTTGTTGGCAAACACACACACACACACACACACACACAGAGAGAGCTCTGGAGAATTGTTTAGAAATCAAAAGATATGATATACGATTTCCATCGGCATTTACACACACCATTTTCTATGTACTACTATTTGGATATCTAAAGGCGATCGTGTTCTTGACACAAACAAACACAGACCGGGCAATAACATCGTCTCTTCGATTTGAGTAAATATTTAGGGTGAGAATTGAAGCCAGAAATCGAATCCGCAGTTGAGCCTCAGCCTTATCAATGTCAATATCAATTCAAGCAATCTATGTAATTCTAGGGTATTTAACTAATCGACGTGTCGAGTGAAACCTAAATGATGGATCTAAGCAATTAATGAACCTTTTTGATTTTTATTAATGTTACTAAGTCGTACTACAAGATCGCGATTGAATCATCAGTTAAGCATCAGTAATCACTGTACAATCCAAAATGCATGGCTCACCATCGGGTGTATAGAGAACTAGCTGGATGGATCCATCCAAGTTGACAGTTTTCGGTATTATTTCATTAGATCCAGTGCTCTCAGTTGTACTTATATCCAGTGAAGCTGACTTCCGATCAAGATCACACATTGCTTCAAAAAATTCAGTGTTCGAATGATTTTCAAATTCATCAGCATCTTGTGGGTTTCCACCCTCATCAAGAGTAACATTATATATATTTCTCTGCATAATATCTTCGAGTTCCATCTGAAGAGGATCTTCGAGTTCCATCTGAGGAAGATCTTCGATTATGTCATCATGCTCAGCTTCTACATCACCAGAGTCGGCTTGATTCTCAATTTTTGCACCATCTTGTAATTCTTCAATGCTTGACATGTACTCTGACTGAGTTTTCGATCCTTCAATTAAAGTATCAAACTCATTTGAGGTTGTTGAATCTGTAATCCCTATATCGGATAAAGATGTATCATGCATTAAATCCTCATCATCATCATCTTGCTCAGCTTGCGTGTATTCTTTGGACTTTTTGTGAAGAGAACACAAAATTTCTTTCACGCTTGGATACATAGCTTGCAAATATTCTTCAGCTTCCCGATTAATTGCAGATGGTACGAAAAGGGCTACACGATCTTCACTTATAATGTCTACTGCCTCTTCCAAGTCTCCAATAAACTGGACAACATCATTTTCGGATTCCGATGGTAGATGTTCTTCGATTTCCTGATCGTTAACAGATGATCCAGATAGAGGTGCAGATATATCTGATAATTCTGTTGTGTCCCCAATCTCCAGGTCATTATGCTGTTCTTCACTACTCTGAGTTACATCTTCATGCTCCGCATTCAGTTGCTCTCCGGCTTCTTGATCGTGCGGCAATGATTCTAGGCAATCCATGTACTCTTCTGAAGTTGTATAGTCATCATCTGTCTCTTGGACTCTATATCTACCGTATTCAGTTAGAAAGTATTCATCATCTGTTTCTTCTTCTTGATCCACATCAATATTTTGCGACATAGCATTTTGCGAAACAAACTGATGTTTCCAATTCCAATTGAAGTTATGCAGCGTTTTTAATAAAGCCAGCAGAGCAATGCACAAAGTGAATTGTATTGAGAACAGCCTAGTCCCGAAAGTCATGATATTCCAGAGTCCCCCTAGATTATCTTTATTCAAGCTGCGTCGAACTATCCAATTCTGCAGTTGAGTCACTGATAGGTTGAGCCCTTCATTTCTCCAAACTCCATTGTCCATTCCATAATCTTCGTCGAGAGTTAGACCGCAAGTATCACTATCGCTCGTTAGATTATCTGGAATAACCATCGGCTTGTACTGATTCATTTTCGGAAATATTTTGTTGTTCCATACTATAATTTTTTTGGGATGGACATCATAATATATTTCAATTTCAGCGGCAGGAACCTTGAGCTTTCCCGAAGGTCCATTAATTCTTTGCATAAAATGATCAAACGGGTAATGGTAGTATGAAAACAACCATACCAAAAGTGTAAATATAAAAAACAACTGCATTTAAAAAAAAAAAATAAATAAAAATAAATAAATATTTTTTTTTTCAAAAAAAAAAAACGCAATTTACAAAATTTACAAATATTTGAATAGACTTACAGCAAATGCTAGTATAATCTAAGTATCAATTTGACAATAATCTGAAATGCTACATTGTTCTAAAGCATTAAAATAACAAAAAAAAAAAGAACATTTAAAGCAGGCCAGGCCAGGATACCCTAAAACGCTTTTGCACACACATATGAAAATATCTCTTGAATGAGTTCCTCGCTGGAATCGAATCGGCTTTTGAGACCGATCAAGAAAATATATTATATTTTCGTTATTCTTGAATTTGACACATAAGTCATTTAATTTCAATTGAATAAGTGTGATTCAGCGCACTTTTTAATCGAATTTTCTACTTATTGAAATAATCATTGGCTACGTCACTACAACCTTTAATAACCTCTTAAAATTAGAAATTTTTTATGTTTTACTGTCGCCAGATGGGGTTTCAGAAAGTTTTTATATGGTTTGCATTTTTTTTTACGAAATTCTTATTTCGCAAAGTGTACAAAGTTTCATTTTACTATAGTTTTTTGGTTACACAAAAAAAAAATATAAGGTGTAAAACTTTAAAAAATTCGTTGATTTTAATTAAAAAGATATATTAAATTGAATTAATTTTCAAACTATAAATAAAAATGATAATTAGTTTAATAAAAGATGATTAGAGCTCCGCAACATAGTTAAATTAAATACTTAATTGAACCGAAATTATCAGTTTTACATTAATCGATTACTATAGGGTTATTTCGGTTTGAATAATTACCGCTTAACGGTTAAGAGAAAATAACATTTTCGTTTTGTTTATTCTTGTTTAATTATAATTGTTAACGACATATTTTAATAATAAAAAATAAATAATAAATTTTTTTTTTCAGAACAATAACTAATTCAACTAAGACTACAAACAGTTTTATGCATTTTGTAAGATTGAATACTATGTACAGTATGTATATGATATACTTGGAATCTGAATTGCGGGCCGCGTCACGTCGTGCGTGTCTCCGTTTATTGACAAATATTCAATACGCACGCCATACAGTACTACTCGTATAATGCGAGCACATTCAATACTCACAATACCTAACGCGATCGCAAATCGTTGTCTCCCCGACGCCGCACTCCAATGTTTTCTAACAATTCATACATACATATGTCTATATGTACTATTTACATACATACATATATAAGTAAGTACAATAACAATAAGAGCAGCAATTGAAAGCGAACGAGCCAACAATCAGTGTTGCCAACGTAGAAAAGCTAAATATTGACATTTATCAACATTTTAAAAAATTTATAAAATTTATGTATTTATGTACAGTGGATAACCGCAAACGCGAATTAAATGTATAAAACTGACGAAAATCAAAAATATAAAAATTGTAGATTAAAGCTTATAATATTACATTTTTAAAGCAGTACATATATTAAGATTTTATTTTAAATTTAAAGAAGAAACTATACAAAAAGAGCTAAAAATTTGCGTTGCTTTAATTTTCGGTTTTTTCGTATATATGTAACTAAGAAATACCTATTTTATCTAGAAAAAAAATCAATCTAATATTTGGTATGATACCCATTATATTTTATGGTATCGCTTAGGCGTTTTGGCATATTTTGTATAATTTTTTGGGTATATTCATGGCCAATTTTAGCCCACTCTCCTGAAGCCGTTCCTTTGTACAAATTCTCAATAGGACTTAGATCAGGCGATTGCAGCTGAGTTTCCAAGACTCCAAGATACAGCAACCAATACTTGAATTTATGGGCCTTATTCTTCGGGTAATCATCCGGATACCACTTGAGCGTGTTGGTAATATCCATTTTGTCCGTCGACTGCTTCTAGTAGTTATAATTGCCGCCAGCCGCTATTTTGTAATTTTTCAAAAAACTCCAGAGCTGGCGGGAAAGTAGCTAAGCTGGCCGCACTGCCAACAACGGGAGCGAACGCGATTCAGACGAAGAGAGATGTTGAAAGAGAGCGCGCGTGCGGCCATTCAGTCGAGCGCTTGAGAGAAAAAATTGTCAATATCATTTGAAAGCAGCGAATGTGACATTAACTGCGACGTTGACGGCGACGGCGACTGTGACTGTGACGCAACTGCGTCGTCGACTGCGATGCTACGCGAAATGAGCACTCCCGATACGATAACGTGCAGTCGTTGTAGACAAACGCAAGCGCGAAGGCGACAAAAGCAAATTGTCCGTTATCCGTTATAGTTCATTTAGTGTTGGCCGTTTGTTTTGATCGCGTTCGCCGTTCGCCGTTGTTCCGTGTCCGATGTTGAAGGTGGCAGTGGTTGATAGTGAGTTGATCATGAGCAATGCCTGATTTTGGTTGCAACATTTGTAAGTGATCGAACACAGAATAACGAAGAAGTCGAAAAGTCTGCAGTGCTTGAACCCCAAGTGTATTAGTCATGATCGTGATGATCGTCGGTGCGGCATTTGAATCACCCGACAGGCCCCTGCCCCCCGACGACAGCCTTGTCCCCAGCGACAGTCAGAGCAACAGTCAGAGCAACAGTCAGAGCAACAGTCAAAGCCGCTGAGTAGTCATGAATAACCACCACCAATGGCAGCAGAGAAGAGAGCACAGCGCACGACAACTGTTTACATTGCTCAGTTGAGCTCAGTTCAGTTCAGTTCAGATCTGATGAGTTCAGTTATTACTCATAGCATCTGAACGCGCTTTGAGCCCGACTTGAATTTGACTGACGCTCACGCTGACACTGACACTGGCACTGACACTTGAACGCACTCGGGCCGCTAAATCTTAAAGTTCTCCTCCCTGCAATATCACTCTAGTTGCCATTACGTGAACAACAACGATCAGCAAATAACAAACAACAATTTAATAACAAATAACAACATAAAAGAAAAATATAAAAAAAAAAGTGCTGTGCTGTGACCGAACTGATAAGAAATATTCCAAAAGCACTGAGTGCTAGTGATCTGTGAATCTGTGGCGAGATTGTGAGATTGGCGATTGGCGATCTGTGATCAGAGTGTGTCGCAATCGGAGCATGTAAGTCAATACAGCTGTGGGAAATCGAATACGTCTAACAACAATCGCATGTGCCACACACCAATAAGCCCAGGTGAGTTTTACTCGCTGATAAGATATCACATACAAACACACAATACACACATACTTTTTTACATATGAAAGTACTAACTGTTCAGAAGCAATCCACCTAGCATTTGTTCCAAACGATCGATAGCCGTTAAACATCGCGTATACGCAACACACGATCTTTAGATTTAAAGAACAACCAAACATCTTGGGTAGTAGTTTACCTTAACGATCTATCTATGTACATATCTAGTGAGAATATGGATCGTGACATCTTTACCAGTCTTTAAAGAGATTTCTTTAAAGTGATATATACGTATATTACGATCAGCCTGCTAAATATTTTCTCGATCTAAGCTTATAAATATAGATTTTATAGCGATATGTCGATCGGTGGGTTCAAAAATAAGAGACCGATCCATAGATATTTTTTTTGTGAATATGAATATAAAATTCGCATTAATAGTTTAAGCCTTGGATCAATAAATCAGTTCCGTCTGCAAAGCGATGTTAAGAACCCCTTTAGTTGGGCCTTTTGTTTATTTTTTTATGAAATTATTTTATTTTATCAATTGTTTTTTATTTTGATTTTATCTTGACTTTTACATTTTTTAAAAATATTTTATAACAAAAGGACTAACTAAAGATATTGATAAAGGTCAAAATAAAATTGTTCGTTTTTTTTTGTTTAATAAAGTTTATAAGCGGTCTTAAGATAACTTTTTTTTGGGAACTCGGAAAAAATAGTGTGATTTTTGCAAGCTCTGCGAGCAAATTACAAAAAAAGTGTGACTGCACAGAAATTTTAATGTTTTAAATCTATTTTACTTTTCAAACTAAAGAAAATGTACAGAACATTTTTTCAACTAACCGATTTGCAGCCTAGTTTATACTTTTCTCAAAAAATCTAACAAACTAAATATTAGCCGATCCAAGTTAGTAAATGATAATAGGAAGTATAGCCATCATGAACTGGGCGTCAACTTGTCAGAAATAGAGCTACAAATGTACAAACGAGTAAATATTAAAGTGTTCCGGCATTTCTGTACGTGTCACACTTGCACGAGTATTGGAACAGACTCGAGAACACTCAATTAATTAAGGTTCGGCGATGATCTTTGCACCCGGAGCTAAGGAGATGGTGCTTGGCATGGGCATTTGGGTAGGTTCTCAGTGCGCCAAGTGTGTGTGTGACCTCTTTAAATTATTTAATTGACACTAATTTATTGTAGTCTAAAGGAACGGCCAATGCGATGCGAGCGCAAAACAAAACAAAACAAAAGAAGAGGCCCCCATGTAAGACGGAATCCGGGTGCCGCCCCGGGTTTGCGCATATTTTCATGCTAGGCAATATCAAAGTTTAGTTGCCAGTTGGCAGTGGTCGGTTGTCGGTTGTCGGTTGTTGGTGGTCGTCTCTCTTCACTCGTTTCTTCTTATTATAGTAGTGGTCGATCGATCGGTGCTTAGGCCATACATAGGGACAAATAACGGATAAGCTTATCAAGTATTTCCATTCACTGTTTATGCGTCAAGCCTGCCTCAAGCACAAACCTCATGGGTCTGTCCTTTCTTTCTTTCCGTTTAATTCTTATAGCATGAGTGACGACACAACCCCGGGCCATACATATGGCTACGATACGAGTATGGGACTGGGACTGGGACCGGGACCGGGACCAACGACGGCTCTGGATGCTGATGCTGTGGACGAAAGCGGGTAGGTTGCTGCTGGCCCTCGACCCTATCAGTGTCTGCTGGGTAATTATAGCGCAGTGTGAAAGGTCTGATAACAGATCGTTAATATTACGCGGACCATTTCAAGCGTCTCTCACATGCACACATGCAACAGATTGTGGCTCTCCTTTCTTGCGATCGTCTCAGAGAGAGAGAGAGAGAGAGAGAGAGAGAGAGCGCACGTCAGTCTGAGTTCGAACTCGAGATCGGAATGAATATGTATGTTGCATGAGAATGCTAGCTAGCGGAAGCACTCCAGATATGATATGCCCAGCAGGCTAAAGGTCATTACGTATGATCGCATCAAGGATCACATATTGATCGTTTGGAAGATCTTTAAAACCCTTTTAAATGTTGACACACTATAGTATATTTCTCATCTCTCACTTCAGCTTCTCTCAGTCGCTGTTGACCTTTGCGGCGACCATGACATTTCTGATCATGATCGTGGGCATCTGTGGCAATTTTCTAACAGTTGTGGCTCTACTCAAGTGCCCCAAAGTGCGCAACGTGGCGGCCGCCTTCATTATTAGGTAAGATCACGCCCATTCTGATTGATCTCTCTTATTCATTGAATTGCATTTTCCCTTCTCTGATGTACAGCCTTTGCATTGCCGATCTGCTGTTTTGTGCACTGGTGCTACCGTTCCAAGGATTGCGCTTCGTGCAGGGCACCTGGCGACATGGCGCCGTGCTCTGCCGTCTGATCCCATTCATACAGTATGGCAACATTGGCGTCTCCCTGCTCTGCATCGCGATGATCACGATCAATCGGTACGTGATGATCACCCACCATGGCCTCTATGCCCGCATCTATAAGCGGCACTGGATCGCCATCATGATCGCTGCCTGCTGGCTCGTCTCCTACGGAATGCAGCTGCCAACACTCTTGGGTGCCTGGGGTCGCTTTGGCTACGATGCCCGCCTGCAGACGTGCTCCATAATGAGCGACGAGCATGGACACAGCAGCAAGACGACGCTGTTTATTACAGCTTTCGTGATACCTTGCCTGGTGATCATTGCCTGCTATGCCAAGATCTTTTGGGTGGTCCACAAGTCCGAGCAGCGACTCAAGCGTCATGCCAACAAACAAAACTCCATTCCCAATAATCTGCGACCCGTTGCCAGCGCCACAGCCACAGCCACATCGTTGCCCTCTGGTGCGGATGTCCTCCAGACTCCGACGGCTGGCGCATTGCCCGCACCCAGCCGAGTGTCCTCCGACAGCAGCAGCAGCTACTCCACTGATGTGCCAGAAGCAGTCACTGCTGCTGGTGCTGGTACTGGGGGGAAGCAGCCTCCGACGCGAGTCAAGGATCAGCGCGAGGTGCGGGCCAAGCGCAACGAGTGGCGCATCACAAAAATGGTGCTGGCCATCTTTCTGTCCTTTGTCATCTGTTATCTGCCGATAACCATTGTCAAGGTGGCCGACAAGGATGTGGAGCATCCGAGTCTGCACATATTCAGCTACATCATGCTGTACTTGTCCGCCTGCATCAACCCGATCATCTACGTCATCATGAACAAGCAGTACCGCAAGGCCTACAAGACGGTCGTCCTCTGTCAGCCGGCCCGGCTCCTCCTGCCCTTCGGGAAGACGAATGGAGCCAGCAGTGCGGCAGGTATGTTACTTGATATGGTTGTAACCGCATGCGAACTGCGTCGACTAAGTCACGGTCACAAATCGTTTCAGAGAAATGGAAAGATACCGGGTTGAGCAACAACCACAGCCGCACCCTCGTCTCCCAGATGTCGGCAGGCGCAACAGCGGCAACAGCTGCGGCGGCGGCGTCGGGAACGGGAGCGGGTGCGGGGCAGACATTAGACTCCCACCCCGGTCCATCGGTGGCAGCGCCAGCTTCACCAAAGTCGACACAATCGCTGGAGCTAATGTCCAGGAGACCAGATCTGATAAGCAAATCGAATGTAGCGCCATTGGTTACGCCCCCACCGCCATCAGTAACGTCGGTCACATCAGTAACAGCGGTCAACGGGAACAGCCGCCTGCCGCTCAAGAAGAACAATCACTCCTACATCAACAACGGCTTCAACAGCAGCGGGAACAGCCTGAGCAGCGCCATCTACCGCCCAGGAGCTGGATCAATGGGCAGCGGCTCAGCGCCATTGCGCCGCATCACCATGGTGGGGGACGACATAATACTGGAGGAGGAGGAACTGCCCGCAACGCCAAGTCCGATGGGGACGTTCCCACCACCCCCACCACCAGGATCACTGGTGCCAGCACCAACGACAATAGCCTCAAAAGTAACGAAATCCCCCATTTATATGAACGTCAACAGTCCGAAGAGAATGCTGTCTTATAGCGCCAACATTCCAGACAATCAGCCGCAGTGCCAGGACCAAGGCCAGGATGATGCTGGCAAAATGCCAACACAGTTTCCAAATCCAAAAGACTAACGAAATGCTTTAATTCCAAATATCGTAACTGTTACATCCCCACACACTACTCACGATATGTAAGCACGAGAATAACATTCATACATTCATATATCGTAAATGCTATATCGTGCACTCAATAACGTTGCCAGTTATCGTAATCGTAATCATACCTATTTATGGATATTTATCGTTGATCACAACTAGTATTAACCAGTCTATCATAGTATATACCGCACCCAATTTGTAAAAACATTTACTTGGATCGTATTTAACAGCTCTGTTATGTCATAAGATCTATCGCAAGCTGTTAACTGACAAATGTTCACATAACAGCTCTGTTATGTCACCAGCTGTTAACTGAGTGCAGGGTATCTCATGTCGCTTACACTCGACTGTACCTTTTATTTTTATATATTACTTACATTTATACATATATGTATTTATTTCAAAAAATACACTATTTTTTTTTTTTTGTAAGTTTAATATATGTATGTCAGATGCGCTTAGATCTGATTGGCAGGGGTCTGTCCTGGACCTTAACCTCAATTGATAGCTAGATTGTTGTACGAGTATGTTATGAAACATTCCACATTATTTATGTTTATGTGTATTTTTAAAGCTAATTATGTATACTTATTTTATTTATGTAGATCGCACGCAATATATTTTAAAACGAAAACGAAAAATAAAGAGATGCACTCTGAGTATGTTAATCGAATATGCAATAATATAAACATACATAAATATTCAATAATTACATATTTAGTAAGTGTACGTGTATTTGTCTGGTTATCTCGGCTGGGTTGAAAATGGGAGGAGAGAATTAAGAGACATTATTCGTAGTACACACGCCCAACGATCAGCGATCAGCATAAACATATCAGTTGACCTGCTTCTTGGTGAGAAGACACAACCATATTCATATTCGCCCTTTATCTGCTTATCCGTTTCGCCCGTTTGTTTGTTTGTGTCAGCATGGCAGTGACAATTGATGCTGATAATGAGCAAGCGGCAATAAACAGTGACATGCAACGCTGTAATGCCTTGCAATAGAAGTTCATTATTACAATGTGTGCCAATTGGAACAGCAGCAGCAGCAGCCACAAAAGTGGAAGCACTCCTGCAATAAGTAGTCGTCGTAGTTTACAGAGCAATTCCAATGCTGACAGGATCGGGATCAGCTGCCATGTGAGTTGTGTCATTTGCTCGGAGCAGTACAGGGCTGCGGATAATATATATGCTGGAACCTGCGGTCACGTGTTCCACTGGACGTGCCTGCTGCGCTGGTGGGAGGAGTAAGTTGACTTTAAGCACTCAATAATTTCTAGTTAATCGTACTCTACTCTAACGTATGCAGGTCGAAAAAATGTCCCATTTGTCGCAGTACGAGTGCCGATTATTTTCAAATCTTTTTGGATTTTGAAGAAACAGAAACAGTTCCGTGCCAAAATCAAAGCCAAAGAAACGAAATCGGAGATGCAAACGAACACGAGAATCTTCTTTACGAGGCGGAGCTTTACAGGAATGAGATTGAGTATTTGAACGCGCGCATCAGGCATTTAAAGTTCAAGTGTGAACAGTTTTCATGCATGTTTGACGATTCGGATTAGTCTGTACGGTAGACACATGCATACATTTATAAATATTAAATACACTAAGAGAATATTTCATTACGTACATACAAGTTTACTCAAATGAAATTAAAAGTTCCCCCCGAATTCAAATCAGAGTTGAATATGTTTGTTGAAGATAATTCGTTTTAGTATTTTATCGATACACCTTCGTAAAAACGTTTTTTTTCTAATTCAGGCAAATTAAGTGCCCTTTCGCTGTGTGCAGTGCTTTTGAAAATTACGGCAGATGAGCTCAAATATATGATACATAAAAACTAGTGGAAAAGTGTTGCTATTATATACAGTTAGATAACTATTTGATTGGTATGAACAAAGACAATTGCCATTTATGAGCACTGAAATAGATTAATCGATAATATTGTGCTATCGATAAGGAACTTGGTGCCGCCAATCGAATTTTTAAGAATGCAAATTTAGTGCCTTTTCGTATTTTTTCTTAAATTGTTATCAATATTTTCGATTTTAAACGACACAAGATCGCACGATATACTATCCACAGCTAAAAAAAGGTTATTTTTATTGTAATGCCGCTGAATTGACTGACATTTCAGATCGACAAAAGTAATAAGAAGAATGGGCCTTTGTTATTTTCCTTACACATTCATATGCACATATGTGTATGTACGTATTGAACTTGCACAGGTATGCGTTGGTTTGTTTATACTTTGAATTAAGATAAGAGAACGAGAGAGACGTTTGGCAAGCATTATAAACAATCAGTATATATGTACATACATATGTATATGTTCGCATACCAATGCACGCGCGAGTTTAGAATATACAAATATGCACCATACATACATATGTATATAATCACAGTAAAACCAGTAATTGTTTTGTCCAACTGAAGATTCACATACATTTATTACTTTGCAAAATTAATTAAATTTTTTTGGACCCGTTTTTTTTTAAGTTATTGAAGCAAAAATAAAGAAATGAAACGCGTGCGCAACAAATAAAGTAACGAAAAGTATTTTAATTAATTTTTGTGATCTATAGAAAATTTTCGAATAGAATCGCAAGTTCTGCACATCTGCACCAGTCTCCAATATGTACAGGGTCTCTGAAAGCTGAGCGAAACCAGGGATTAGATCCATAACCGAATTCGTAACCTTGAACCGGTAATAACCGATTAAAATTAGTAACCGAAATTTAAACTCTAATCGAAACATCGTACAGAAATTATTCAAACCATAATAAAGGTTTAGAAACCGATTTATGTAGCTAGAACCAATATTCGTTTCGGTATGATAGCATGATCAAAAGAATTACTGGACAAACTGTATGTGAGTGTGTGCATGTATGTTATAGGCAAGTAGAATGTTTATATTGATACGACTACAAAGATTTGGCGACTGCAAGCGGAACGGAACGGGTGACAAATGGTGCTGATAAGCACTGCACTTTAGGATGTATGAGTAGGCAGCTGCTACGGCGCACTAAAATCTCATTATTAGAATGTGTGGCAGTTGGAATAGCACGATGAGCAGTGAAAACAGTAACAGTAACAGTAGCAGAAGAAGCAGCAGCAACCTCAGTGAAGCATGTTATTTCGAGGAATCATCTACGAGTACGAGTAGGAGTTCAAATGGCAGTAACATCAGTCAAGTTCACTGTATCATCTGCTTGGAGTCTTACAAGTCAGTGGACAACATCTGTGGCGGCACCTGCGGTCATGTCTTTCACTGGAAGTGTCTAAAACGCTGGAAGAAGAAGTAAGTGGATGCTGTGAATCATCAATACATACATATGTATAATCATTAAATCAAATTAATTGATTCTTTAACACTTTGTGCAGCTCAGAACAATGTCCCATTTGTCGAAGTACAAGGGCCGAATATATTCCAATCTACTTGAACTTCGAAGAACCAGGTCAATGTCAAAATCCGACTCAAGGCCAAAGCCAATCGAGCGAGTTCGAGAACATGCTGTACGAGGCGGCCCTTTACCGCGACGAGATTAAGTATTTAAACGAGCGCATCAGTGAATTAACGTTGAAGACCAATCCATTCAATGGTACATTAAGCGACTCGGAATAGTGGATAATATATGTACATTCCTATGTACAAAGCATTAATGGACTGAAATCGAATGGGTCAGCATTTGTTGAAACTACATAAATCCATATACATATAGCTATATAAACACATACATACATACATAAATAAATATACTTATTTTTACTCTAACATAAGAATTTAGTTTATTTGTAAATAGTTTTCAACTCAAGTGTTGGTGCCCGACACCGCCCTAAATAAATGTAATATGTTGAACATCAAATTCCCCTTTATTTAAACTCCAATTTTATATCCGGGCACTATTTCCGATATTTCGATAACGATATGCAATTTAAGGCAACAATCGTATTTTTACCAGGGCAAATTTAGTGCTTTTAGTATTTTTACGTATTTTGTTTGCAGTGCGTTTGAATTGGACGGCAGATCAGTTCGGTAAAGATAATTACAATTAGACGCATCTATCAATTGTTTTTCATCAATTTGTGTTTGTGTGAATGTGCGTGTGCGAAAGGATAGTGCAAAACTGATAAACACAACCGTAGCGTCGTTGCGTGAAATCAAACAAGTGCGCATGCAAGTAAGTTGCATTGTGCATTCATCATTCATTAATATCACATTCAGTATTAAATCAACTTTAATTTAAATGTCGACTTAATAAGTTGCTGCTATTAGTATAGCTAAAAAATATTTAGGCCTCGTATATAGTATTTGTTGTTTGTTGTTGGTTTGTTGCCTTGTCGATTATTTGGGCCGAGGCCGGAGCCGGAGAATTGGCGCTTTGTCCATATGTAAGCATGTCTGTGTGCATACAGACATATGTTTACATGTATTCGTATTTTTGCATATGCCGTTCATAATTGCAAGGAGGGTCGTTGCTGTCTGTGTGTGTTTGCGTCTGTCTCGGCGCGCTTGGGTATATGTGTGTTAGTGTGTTTGCAAGTACAACAAAAATTGTATTGCGACAGACACAGAGTTGCCTTGTGTTGTGCTTGTGGTGAGAACTCTGTTGGTGGTGGTCTGCTTTACACAGGGTTGTTGCACTCGCAAAAATGCAATACCTGTATATTTAATTGACATGCGTTTAACAAAACGCAGCTAATGCAACAACAGACAATCAATTGCCTTTATCAATGCTTAGTGCTTTTTTTTGTGTTTGTGTGCAGCAAGAGCAACAGCCACAATTTACGAACACTGGACAACACTGGCCGGCCGCTGGTGAATTGAAGTTGCTGTGGTGAACTTTGTCTTTGTTGAGAAAAAAATGTCGACGCGAAAAGTATTTAATCATTAGTCAGAAAGCCTGTCTACACTAATTCTTGTTTTTTTTTTTTTGTGGAGAAGAGCAAATAAGAATTTTTGGCAAACAGCAGTCTAAGAAAGGAGGAGAACAATAGCAAAGTTATGTAAATGCTGCAACTGCAATTTATGCAGCTAACAATTTTGTATTGTAAGTTAACCAGACTCCGCTCCGACTCAGACACGGTGGCGTTCCTGTTGACGACAAAGTGAAACTGCAGTGGGGAAAGTCGGCAAGACATTCACACACACACATACGCGCACAGCCGTATTGTGGCAACAACAATAAGAAGAAGAAGAAGAAAAATTAGAACGCCAACGGGATGGATAATTGTGATCAGGATGCTGGATTCCGTCTGGGGCCCATTAAAGAGGAGGTCAAGCCGGACATATCGCAGTTGAATGACAGCAACAACAGCAGCTTCTCCCCCAAGGCCGAGAGCCCCGGCCCATTTCTGCAGGCGATGAATATGGTTAATGTTCTGCCAGGCGGTGGCGGTGGCAACAACAACAATCAGAACCAAATGGCGCAGGCGCCAGCCGCACAGCAACAGCAGTATCCGCCAAATCATCCGTTGAGCGGGTCAAAGCACTTGTGCTCCATCTGTGGGGATCGTGCCAGTGGCAAGCATTACGGCGTCTACAGCTGCGAGGGTTGCAAGGGCTTCTTCAAGCGCACCGTGCGCAAGGATCTCACATATGCGTGCCGCGAGAACCGCAACTGCATCATTGACAAGCGGCAGCGCAATCGCTGCCAATACTGTCGCTACCAGAAGTGCCTCTCCTGCGGCATGAAGCGCGAGGCAGTCCAGGAGGAGCGACAGCGCGGTGCACGCACATCCACTGGCCGTTTGAATGCAGCTGGCGGCGGTGCGGCTGGTGGTGGGAGTGGAGCCGGCGGCGGTGGCGGAAGTGGCAGCGTTGGCGCCAACAGTGCATCCGATGACTTTATGCCCAACAGTGTGTCGCGCGACTTTACCATTGAGCGGCTCCTGGACGCCGAGCAGCGGGCGGAGGCGCACAGCGGCGACAGGGCGCTGTCATTTCTGCGCGTCGGGCCCAACTCGACGGTGCAGCCAGACTACAAGGGCGCCGTCTCGGCACTCTGCCAGGTGGTGAACAAACAGCTCTATCAAATGGTCGAGTATGCACGCCTAATGCCACACTTTGCCCAGCTGCCGCTGGATGATCAGGTGATATTGCTGAAGGCCGCTTGGAACGAGCTGCTCATCGCGAACGTGGCCTGGTGCAGCATTGTCTCGCTGGACGATGCGCTCTCCGGGATGGGTCACGACAGCGCTTTCGAGCGTCGATCGCCGGTGCTGCAGCCACAGCAGTTGTTTCTCAACCAGAGCTTCTCGTATCATCGCAACAGTGCCATCAAGGCCGGCGTGCATGCCATCTTTGATCGCATCCTGTCCGAGTTGAGCGTGAAGATGAAGCGTCTGAATCTGGACAGGCGCGAGCTGTCCTGCCTGAAGGCGATAATACTGTACAATCCGGATATACGCGGTATCAAGAACCGTGCCGACATCGAACTGTGCCGGGAGAAGGTCTACGCCTGCCTCGACGAGCACTGCCGCGTGGAGCATCCCGGCGACGATGGTCGCTTCGCTCAGCTGCTGCTGCGATTGCCCGCACTGCGCTCCATCAGTCTCAAGTGTCTGGACCACCTGTTCTTCTTCCGCATCATCAGCGATCGGCCGCTGGAGGAGCTGTTCATCGAGCAGCTGGAGTCGCAGCCACCGCCGGGCCTGACGCTGAAGCCCGAATGAGTCTCAGGACGAGCATTAGAGTTGTTAAACATAGAATGATCGATGGTCGATGATCGATTGGATCGGGATCGGGATCGATTGATATTGATTGTTTCATTGTGATTGAGTTTAATTGCATTTCTCCTCAAACTCCTCCCCCTTGTCACCTCCACCTCTCCTTTTAATTTGTAACATGAATACTATTTAATATGATAATACTACATTATAAATATGTAACTGTTTTTTATATACATATATATATACTTTTTTTTTTAAATAATTGCGATTTAGAAAATGTTTTCCTTAAGATGATGCCCCCTCTGCGTTTATTCCTATGTAAACGATAAAAAAACTAAAAGTAATATGTAATACCAACATAGTTATATGTATGTATAGCCGTAGCATTCATACATACATACATAGATGTATATATATAACAAAATATGTAATAAACAAAAATTGTAATTATTTCTTAAAATAATTGTATCCACAACAAGTTATAAAATACATGCGAATTAATATACATACGTGTCTGCATAGTGTACGAATATATTTACACATCTAGTACATATATCTATATGCATAGATGTAGATATATGTAGATATAGATACAAGGTGTACGATTTGTAGAGTGTGTGTTATTTTTGCCTTGATTTGTCCTTGTCCAATTGTCCCCATAACGATTGGATATGCACCATCTACAGTAGACGCTCACTAATGTCAACCATTTTAGTTGTTTTGTCTATAGAACTTCATCTTAAAAAAAAATCCAAATTCTTTGCAAATTATGAATTTCACAACCTGAAATTTTTTTTTGGTTTTTCGCATAAAACGAAAAGTTTACGATTTATTTAAATTTAGATGTCATAACATAAGGCAAATTTTAAATATTTTTGTTATTTATATTTGGCGAATATTAAAGAACAAATTCTTTTAAAAATTTCAATTTAAGGTTCTTATTAAAATGGATTGCATTTAAAAATAAGTTTTTTAATTTTTAAGATCCACTAGTTTATATGGCATTTCAAATTCTTTTCTATGATTTGGTATTGTTATCAAATTTCAATTAGCTTGGAAAATATTTATTCCCGAAAACATTGAGACAGCTTAAGCAAATGAAATTAAGAAAAAGAAATTGTGTTACAATAAAGTTCCGTTTTACTGTATTTGAGTTGCTTCTAGCTTCCTTAGCTTTCCAATCGACGTATTTGCATAGATACATAAATATTTTCGTATGTATGTTGAAGGCATTTCTTTCAATTTTTATTAAATTTATGTATGTTTTGCGTCTTAATACATATTTTCAGAAATATGGTATTAACGCACAAAACGGCTAAAAATAGATATTGTTTTCGAAAAAAGAACAAGAGTTGCCGCTGACGACGCACATTATGGGCCAAAAATAAATGATTTCTTGTTGGCACTGTTGGACGATCGGGAGAATTGCGACCACGTAATACCCTGCCCTGCCCTGCCCCTGGTGGATCTTCTGCATCTTCTCCTTCTTCTAGTATCAGCATATCTTAACTGGAGGTTGAATGTAACGTTTTTTTGATGCTTCAACTTAAACTCATGGGTCATTTAAAGAATGAATTCACTCTTCCCCTGAACAAGAACCTCACAAATATTTGGGCACATGTGGACGTGTAAAAATGTATTTGTGTCTAGAGGATTTGTATGTAGATTTGTATTTTGAATTGCGTTAGCGTTATAAAATATTTAATCAATTTCATAAATAATCTGCCTATATACATTTACATATTTGCTTGTACATACATACAGTGGTAGAAAAGATAATAGAAACGACAGGTATTTTGACATATTCAATCAAATTTTTTATAATACTACATATGTAGTAACATGATAAAAAGATGCACATTAAATCCACTGTTAGCGTTACCAGGATATCGATTATTTATTTTGTGTAAGATTATTAGATATTCAAAATTTTGTAAAGTGACCAAGTTTTTTGACTTGGAAGAAACTTGCAATTAGGTTCAGAATGTGTCGTTGTGAACCTTGCACTGAATCAGTATCTATAAAAAAGTAGTGCTAATGAAATTTCATTTAATTAGCATTGAAAAAAAAACTAGTGCTAAAGAGAGGACATTTCACAGCACTGTGTTTTGGAAAAGGGAGGGGTAATAAAGAAATTTATAATTATGATTGAGAATAAGAAGTAATAAATATTTTTCTTTTAACATTCTATAATTATAATGAAATCTAAATTTAATTAGCATTATAATTAAAGTTTGGAAATTTGGTTCTTATTGGTAAATAATAATAATCTATATGTACAGTGGCTCACAGCTTAATGTATGCACCCTTATTTTTGCTTTAACTGCTATGTTAGTCAAGTTATCACAATAAAAAAAATATATTTGGAAAGGTCGTGTAAATTCCGTTTGAATGACACAAAAAATGATAAAAAATACTAGCAAAAATATTTTTGAAAATTTTTTTTTGCAGTTACTTTTGAATTGTTCCAAGAATTTTTTTGCATCCCAAAATTTTTTGGAAAAAATCGAGGAAAAAAGTTTTGAAAAGTGACTTTTACATAAATTCGAAATTTTCCAAGGGTACTCAATATTTTAAAAAAAAGTTTTGTGTCATTCAAGCGGAATTTACACGACCTTTCCAAATATATTTTTTTTATTGTGATAACTTGACTAACATAGCAGTTAAAGCAAAAATAAGGGTGCATACTTTAAGCTGTGAGCCACTGTATATGGGCATTTCCAGAAAAGGTCCACCTCGCCCAAAAACGTAAAATTAATCAAAAACTCACATCTTGTGAAATTTTCTTTCAAAATTCAAGTTATTAATTTAAGCAATATACGCTAGAAGAAATTCAATAGGATTAACATATAAATTCTACATTGGAATAAATTAATTTTTTCTATATTTTTGCCCATATTCTTAAAAATTTACTTCCAAAATCCAAAATCCACTAAGTGAGATAGTAAGATTGTAGCATAAACCATTTTAATACATTTTAATAATAATATATTGATAGTTTAATTTAAAACAAGTTTTACAAGCTGTTTTCGATGTATCGAATAACATTTGATGAGCAAATTCTTGGAGCAAACTAGGTGGAAATCTTGTAAAATAAATAAAATGATTTATAGATGTTAAAATGATTGTAACATGTTAAAATTATTTCTAAAATGGAAAACTACATTATTTTATTATGGTTTAAGAGTATTTTCTTCCAAATTACTCGCCACATTTCGCTGACTTTCGCATTTGCCATAATGAAGTCAAACATGACTTATATTTTTCGTCCCGTTCGCGATGCATTGTTTTCTATAAATAATACGAAAACGACAAGTCTTCAAAGCTTGTCTTTTATAATAAAAAAAGTGTTGATAAAATGCATTAAACACGTGAGAAAACATTTTTGGAAATGTCAACTTTTGTCATTAGACCCCGTACTTTAAAAAAGTAAAGGGGTCTATTAACTTTGTCACAAAAAAAAATGTGCGTAACAGGTAGAAGGAGGCGTGGCAGACCCCATAAAGTATATATATTCTTAATCAGCATCAACAGCCGAGTCGATATAGCCCTGTCCGTCTGTCTGTCTGTCCGTCTGTAAGAGCTCCTAGATCTCAGAGACTATAAGAGCTAGTTTTTTTTTTAATTTAAAGACGTACAAATATCGCGTTCACGATCCTGGAAATACCCATGTATAAAACTATTTGTCCTGACTTACTTACTGACTTACTCACGTGAGACAATTTCATAGTGCAATAAGACAACGTTTTGCGAATTTCGACCTATAAGTGTGTCAAAATCGGCTTCAAAGGTCACGGAATTGCTTAGTATGAATAACCTTTTTTGTTTCTTAAGATATCTCAACTAAACTCACAGATTGTATGCTTGTGACTGTCTCTTACATACATATATCCTGCCCAAATTTGGTCACAGTTGGATTACTATATCATACTATATCGGATTACTATATCATAAACCAAGAAAAAATGCGGCTCAAAGAGTACAACCTTGGAAAAGTTTGACTGTCTTTTTTCTCGAGATGCAAAAAGGATTCTTTACTTTTTTCTGAATCCTCCGAACAGGCTGTTTGATAAGGTTTTTGCATGGATAGTACCATTTTTAAGAAACAACTATCCGACTCAAAAACCAGTTCAAAATGTGAAAAATCAGAAGGAAAAGCATAAGTAATGTTTTAGGCACTTGAGCTAAGTGGTGTGATAGATAATAATAAAAGAAAACGTTTTTTACTAAGAATAGCGATCTATCTTCAAAACTGTGGCAGTAAAGGGGTTTTCTCAATTTTCAGCGAACGTGGCAAAAATTTGAAACACAATTTTTCTAGATCTATGTAGGTGCTGAGTCGTGCGAACAGACAGACATGGCTATGTATAATAACTTGGCTGTTGATGCTGTTGAATATTTCTGTTTTATAGGGTCGGAGATGCTTCCTTCTCCCTGCTACAAACATTTCATCGAATACAATATACCCTTGCACGTATGTATTTTTAAGTAACGGGTATAACAAATTAGTTGAATTTTTTTCGTTTTAGGAAATTTGAAGAATTAAATTGTTCTGTTTAATTTTAAAGCATTGCTTAGTAAGTATTAGGTTAAAATTGGAAAAACTAAAAACAAATATTAATTTTTTCAAAGAAAATTTGGAAAATGCAATGAAAATTTGTCGTTTCTATTATTTTTTCCATTATTGTATATATGTATGTATGTATGTATGTATGTATGTTTTTACATATGTATAAGTAAATATGTTCAATATGCGGCGGTCAGAGTAGTTTTGCACGGAAAAACCAAGTGGCATGCCAATAAAAATCATGTGCTCCCACCCCCGCCACCTCAGTAGGTGTGTATGTGTGTGTGTGTGTGTGTGTATTGGAAAAGAGTTTTCGAAGCGAAATTAACAATTTGCTATTTTTGTAGCTGTGCGGGGGCGTATGATGCGACAGTTCGACCCCGAACAGACAGATGGACGGACGGACGGACGGAGAAACGGACATACCCGTACTGACAGATACGCATTGACCATCAGCCATCAGCAGCAAACAACAAGTTGTTGTTCCACACACACACACACACACGCACGCACGCACACGCTTGCACATACACACACACACGAGACGCACGCACACACACAAAGACAGGGTGGTTCATTCAGCTGCAGATGCAGATGCTGGTTCTCCTTTGGTTCGGTGTGTGCGTTCCGTTTATTTTCTTCTTTCTGTTTTTGTTGTTGTTGCATTTCCAAAAGGTAACGGCTTTTTGCTAACAGCTTCTACCTGTTGTACTCTTTGCATTCGTACATATCGATAATTATCGGGTCTCACTACTGAGAGTCTCTTCGCATGCCAGACACACACACACACAGACACACACGCACACTCGCACATGCACTCGCACACAGCATCACTGAGACAGCAACAACAAACCACTGTTTGTTGGCCGAATTCATACTTTCTTCTTTGCTTTGCTTTGCGTTTGCCATTATTGTTGTTGTTGTTGGTGTTGGTGTTGGTGCCTTTGCCTTGCTGACTGCTGCCACCCACTCCCACTGTATGCATGTGTATGTGTGCTGTACAGCTGTGTGTGTGTGGGTGCGCGCTCGATCTTCGTGTGTATACGAGCACGACGAGAGGCGATCGTTGTCGTCGTGCATTTGTTGTTGTTGTTGTTGTTGTTGTTGTTGCTGCGACGGCTGCTGCACAGTTTTCTTCGACTGTTGCTGCTGCTGCTGCCACTTCTGGGTCGCCGCACACGTACGATATTCAGTTTTTGCTGGCGCGACATCAGTTTTGAGTTGGCTATCAACGCGAGCGGGTCTTTCTCTTTGCAAGCGACAAACGTAGATATTTCCTCCAATTGTATTCACATATTGTTTTGTTGTTTTTGTTGTTGTTGTTGGTTCACTATTACCTTTTTTTTTTTTAATTTTTTTTTTTTTTATTTTGGTATAAAAAGTAAAAAGAATATAATTTTTTTGTTGGCTGAGACTGGTTAAAAAATACATAAATACTTACCTAAATATATAAACACATATATACAGTTATATGTAAACATATATACATATAGTATATTAATACATACATAGCTATAAAAAAGCTTTTTCATCGTACGAATTTCGAATGTGTATGTGTGTGTGTGTGTGTGTGAGATGGGTATATATATATGAACATATAGATATATATCAGAATACATAAAAAAAATATATATACATGTATATCTATATATTCTAAAATACCAAAAAAAAAAAAGAATAAAAAAGTTGTTTCTATATCTGTGCTAAATACTTTAAAAACGGAACGAACCTAATTATATAGCATATATACCCCATTTATACATATAACATTCACATTCGTACTCGATTCTGAATCTCAATCTGAATCAAAGTCTAAAAACTTACTCAACATACGTACATACATATATGCATACATATACATATGATCACAAGTTATGTGTCTGCTTGTGTGTGTGTGTGTGTGTGTGTGTGTACCATTGAACAAGCGAGCATTTTCAAAATTATTTCAAATATGTACTACATCCACAATCCAATCCAACCTACCACCCGAAAGCCCCGTTAACGTCCCGGCCCATTCCGAACAACGGCACATGCGTTGACGTTGACGCCGAAAATAAAAATTTTCAAAACATACTATTTTTAAAACGATACCAATACGAAACGGAATGAACTAAAACTATATGAAACGAAGTGAAATGAAACGAGCGGACGAGATAAAGCGAATGTGAACAAAATAATTAAGTAGCAAATTATCGTGTTATACAACGTTTTTATTTCTTTTTTTTTTTTTCATTTTTTTTTTTGCGTTTATAGCAAACCTCTTCCCGTCCTTCTGATCACCCCTCAGTATTTCTTTTATATTTATATATCTATGTATACATATCAATACATTTTTTTTTTTAACATTTTTTGATCGAGATCGGAAATGCACATTCATCGCATTTGCAAGCGGTAATTGTATTAAACAAACAAAAACCTGCTTACGAAATTGAAAATTGTTGAAAAACATAATTCGACCCACCGAACGAACGAACGAACAACACCCCCCACCTCCCACCACCCACCTGTGGTGCAAATTTAGACCCTTTGAGTTTATGGTACGAGTATGTTTTTCGTTCATTCCGTTTTTCGTTTTCCGTTTTCGTTATCGTTTCCGTTTATCAATCTTCAATTAGTGTCTCTATCTAAATATCTGGCTTTACCTGTCTCTTTCTCGCTCTCTCTCTCTCTCTCTCTTTTGCATATTGCAGATTAAATTTTAAGGATCATCTGCGAACGAACTCCCCCTACCCTACATACATACGTAGTATGTGCTTTTCTTTATTTACTTTCAAAAGTACAAGAATTTAGTATTTCTCAGCCCATATTTGATACCCGCCAAAACTTCGATCACTATCACGACTCTCATTCAAACTCAGGCAAACAAACAAACCACAACGATCCATTTTCGAAATCGAATTGAAAAGAATAAGACGATTTGGCAGTTAGCAGCGAATATTGAATCAGATTGCGAGACTCTTTCGCTCACACACACACAGATACACTGCAAACCAGCAACTGCAACTGCTAAAACCAAAACCAAAACAAAAACAAACAAAAAAAACATATAAAGAAAATAATAATAATAAATTAAACAAAGTAATAAAGAAAAGTGCAACCCATCCATCGACAGCAGCGACAGCAACTGCACCACCAGCAACTGCACCTAACCAAACAGCCACAAAATGATGATGGAGAACGGACTCTCCATGGAGTACGGAGATGGCTACATGGAGCAGGAGGAGGAATGGGAGCGCGAGGGATTGCTCGATCCGGCGTGGGAGAAGCAACAGAAGAAGGTAAGTTTCAGTTCCTGTTTGTTCTTAGTTGTTGTTTTCTCCTCTTACAATCTCAATTGATGTTATCGAAAATTGATGACAAATTATTCAAATCGCTGATCGATTATTATCTAAAGATCTGTCGAGCTGAAAGAGAATCTTTAAGCGTATAAAATACATAACATTTTGTATGTCCAATTTATAGATATAGCTGGCATATATGTAAAGATTATCTATATATTCATATGAACACATACATATATGCATATATATATATATATATATATAAAATATACATATATGTTTCTTCGATTATGTTTCAATATTTGTGCGAGGCAGCCGAAAGCTCAGCGCGCATTTTAAAAATAGATTCGTTTCATGGTTTTTATTTTATTTTTTTTGTTCTTTTAAATGTTTGAAATATGCTGAACGAAAATAAGTGTTTTTGCTGCTATTGTTGTTGTTGTTGTTGTTGTTGTTGCTCATGATGGTGGTTGTTGTTGGTGGTGCTGCCTGACACTGCTGACACTGCCTTGGCATCAGGAATCCATATCGTTCGACACAATCATTTATCACTGGAAGCCTCAATTTCTGTCGCACACTATTTTTTTGTACTGAAAAGTTGTGTCAAGTACATGACAAGTGAAGTTAAGGCCATGTCTATTGGTAGAGAACGCACCTCACCTCAGTTAACCCACCTCAACCACCCACCCACCCACAAGGCTGTACACAGTGTTCCATTCAATTATGTTGCGCCCGCTTTCCGCCCCCTTTGACTAAATACTCTCCACCCTCTCTCTCTATCACCTATCCACCTGCTGTTCTTCTGTTTGTTCTGTTCTGTTTTGAGCGGAAGCGGCAGCCGTTAGTTACTTTACAACAACCACAATGGCAATAGCGATGGCGATAACAATAACAAGCTGCCACTGTATAAATAGTTGCTCAATTGATAGATTGTTAGATATGACTCAATAGAAACTATTCTGTCTGCCACACAACAGCTTCCCAGCTGCGAATGGAAATGGAAACTGGAAACTGAAAACTGAAGGCTGCGACTCTGTTCTTTTTCCTGTAGTGTAGTGTGTTTCAAGTGGGTGTTGTTGTTTTTGATAAGCATTTCAATCAGTGGGTCATGCCCTCCAACTAGCCTACTCCCCCCACTTCTCACACACACCCTTGCCACTTTCAATCAGCTCACAATGTTGCCAAATTGGCAACTGTTATTTGATTTCGTTTTTCGGTTTTTTTCTCTCTTTTGTTTTTAATTATTTTGGGCGCAAATGAAGCGCATCAAATGATTCAACGTTGTTTATTAGCCAGCAATTCTTCATACAACAAATTTGTAACAATAACACGACCAACAAGAACAACAACAACAACAACAAGAAGAAGAAGAAGCAGTCGCTGCCTATTGCCTGACAGATACAAAAGCTATGCAGATATTTATAATACATAATTCTAAAAATTGCTGAAAAGAATATATGTATGTATGGTAGATATACATATAAAAAAAATAAGAAAATTTAGTGCAAGGTTGTGGTTTTGACACGCCGCCTAATAGTGGACACATGGACACAGTGCGGAGAGCGGAAAGCGGAAAGCGGCAGCAATTTACAATTATAAATAGCAAGCAATATTATGAAGCAGTGCAATTTCCACACACAAACACACACACACACACACACACACACACATGCACACATACATGCACCTGCAATGCCACAAAATGCTCCTGGCCAAACCAAAAAAAAAGAAAGAGGAGATTCGAAACAATTTGATTTTTGAGCTTGACACACACACACACACACACACACACATATATGTAGACTTGATCTATATATAAATTTCGTAATCGTAAATTACCGCACAAGAGAATTTCGTCTCGTCATTTTAAAAGACGCAGCAGTTGAAATAATGAAAGCAACAAATTGTTGTTATTATTAATGTTAATGTTGTTGTTGTTATTGCTGTTGCTCTTGCTGTTTTCTGTGTTTACATTGGCCAAAATGGAAGGCTGATGACTGTGTGTGATCAAGCACTGGGTGGTGGGCAGGTGGATAAGGGGGGAAGTAAGGGTAAGGGGTGTTGGTTGAGTAGTGAGGGGCAGCTGCTGTGCAGGTGTGTATGTAGGTGTAGGCGTAGGCTGTTTGTTGTTGATGAATTTTTCGCTCGCACTCTCACTCTCTCTCTGCCTCTGTGTGCATGTGTGTGTGTGTGTGTGTGTGTGTGTGATTCAACTACACTGCCGATCAACTGAATAGGTTCATGATTGCCGTGGTAGGAATTTTGCTGTAATTCCTAAACCAGTGTTCCGATTTACATGAAATATTTTTTCTATAATTCTCTGATCCTTAAATAATTAGATGCCAAAGTATGATTTTCATAAACTTAATATTTGTTGCTTATTTATTTTTTTGTCTGAAAGAGTAACAAAATTAGTGCTTTATTTTTCGTTCAACTGAATAGGTTCAGCTGAATG